>JAODUG010003823.1:0-10989 GCA_027564795.1 Aphredoderus sayanus
CCCCCCCCCCCCCCACCCGCGCCCTCGCTCTCTCTCGCTCTCTCTCTCTCTCTCTCTCTCTCTCTCTCTCTCTCTCTCCCCCCTCTCTGTATCCTGGGGGTAGAATACCTTCTATCCTCAGGGCTTGGTGGCAGCCGCTCGCCTCGCCAGGCTTATTTTTAGCAGGAAGTCGGCACTCGGGGCCCTTGGCAGCCGCTCAAAGCTTTGTCAGAGTTGTGAATGCTGCAGGAGAAGAAAGGAGAGGAGGAAAGGAGAGGAGGAAAGGAGAGGAGGAAGTATGGCATTTGGGGCAGACTGTCCACATCTCCCCCTAAACGCTGCCCTGGACTAATCCTGCTTGGGCTAACTCACTACCGCACCCCTTTGGGACTGCCTTGAAGATGCATATCCAGTAAATGTAACATCATGTACTGGACGTGATTTCCTTGTTCAAGGCAAACAAAGCAATTGTTCTCTTGACAATTCACTTCTTGTCATGGGGATTTAATTCCCTGCTTGGGCCTTGGGACTGTACCTGTCTATGTCCTGGGCAAGATACTGTACCTAACTACTTAATACATTGTATATGCTCACTTTCTGTTCTACTAAATTACTTGAATTGATTTAAAAAATTGCAAATAGAGTTAACACCCCTTGTTAAATAATGGTAATCTTTAGTGTGTGTGTGTGTGTGTGTGTGTGTGTGTGTGTGTGTGTGTGTGTGTGTATGTGTACTTTTTAAAAGAGTCCGGTATAGACATACAGTATTTAAAGAGAAGTGTTCAGTGTGCTGAAATATCGGAATGGGATTGGACCATAGCACCAAATTGTTAGCTTTGTGTGATGTACTTGCCTTGCATGCGACAGGCAAGAGAATAGAAAAGAAAATACACATGAGGCAAGGAAGAGATGCGAAGAGGAGTGCAAGGCAAGAGGCATTCTTTGGGAGCGTTCACAAGACCGCTTTAAAGTAATTCCCTCCAATAACAGCCTCTTTGATCAGGCTATCAATGTCTCTTTTACAACCGGCCAACTCTGAGCTGGTGAGTGTCAGCGTGCAAACCTGGATGATTTCGTAAGCTGAGTGATTATGTATGTGTGTCAGTTTTGTTTGTGTGTGTGTGCAATGGCCCTTTTCAGATTTACTGTAATTGTCTTTATTTATGCCATGCGAAGGCATGCATGTGTTTCTATGGCGGAACATGAATACAATAGATTTGGTGTGCGTTTACGTATGGATCTCATTGTGCTTCTCGGTCGATGCAGGGTCAAAACTGGAGCAGCTTTAATACTTCAAGGCTGGATTCTCTTTCTGTCTGATATTCTGCTCTTGTATGTCTCATTCACATCCCATTCTTCTTTCTAATTCATCACTGTCTTTCTGTCTCTCTTCTTTCTTCTCTTCTTGTTCCTTTTTATTCTACCTGTTCACTTCATTACAAATGATTACATTTGTAAACAAATTATTATTATCTCCACCCCAGCTACTGTACCTTGATACACAAAAAAGCAGGAAGACTGGCATTTGGCAATACAGAGTAGAACATTTGGAATGAAATAGCTGCAGTATTTGACAATGTGTAAATACCATTAAAGTACTGTTTCTTTAAAGATGTGCTTCAAACAATATTTGAAAAAATGATTTTCAAAACTCTGTCCCTTCTCTCTTTGTAGGGATGTAGGGTTCATAGAGTCTGTGTCTAGGGTGCAAGTCTTTATTTAGCCCACACTCCAGCCTGTTCTCCTTTACTGCTGAATAATAGATAGCTGATGCTTATGATGCTATTGCAGGGTAGGCACTTTACACTGTTTTTTGCCTGAGAAAAGTGAGAAGACGGGGAAAGAGAGTCTATGTGTTTCTGCACCTGCAAACATACACGTGTGTGTGTGTGTGTGTGTGTGTGTGTGTGTGTGAGTTTGCTACATCTTCAACCTGTCAGCTGTTCTACTGCACCTCTCTCTTTAGCTTTGTAACGGAGGACATTAAAGTTTCATGAATGCTGTTTTTCGACATTCTCTCTCCCTCTCTCTCTCTCTCGTGTTTATTTGCGAGTTCTCTCGCTTGCTGTCGTTTTCTGGTTCTGCGTCCTTTTTCTGCTATTCTCTACTCTCTCTACCTCCCGCCTATTTCTAGCCCAACTCTCTCCCTCTCTCTCTCTCTCCCCCTCTCTCTCTCTCTCTCTATCTGCAGTGATGCTTGAGGATAGAAGAATAAGAGAGCTCTACACCGTTATGGTTTTTATACACAGGAAAACCTGACGAATTTTCAACTGACTGTAGATCCAAGCAAACCACATCTGTCCCACATTGCTTTTGTGTGTGTGTGTGTGCAGTTATTTTGCTTAGGATTTCCAAACTTTAATACTTTTAAAAGTTTTCTTTATCAAGAAATTGGAGAAAGAGCCATCCTTCTGTGGATATCACTTATTAAATCTTCCCAGCCTGTCTCAGTGTATTTGGCATGCCGACCTCCGTGCTTGTAGTTCAGCATACACAGTCGCTGAACAAACAGGTGGCACTGTCAGCTGGTGGGAACAAAGAGCTTAGGTGAGTTAAGACTAGCTGTGTACCTCAGAAGCTACTCCCATTCTCCATCTGTAACACGGTATGAATACTACCTGCCCCATGTGACTGGCATTACTGCTGACATTACCACTTTAATCCACCACAGCCTCAGGTTGACTATTTTCATCAGTTAGAACGTCATCACAAAAAGAATGGTCAGGAAAGTAAACTATAAAGATACACTCATTGTACGATTACTTGAACCTACAATGCTGACAAGTGTGCCTGGTAGTACATGTGGTTTGACAGAGGTAGAGAACAGTGGGAGTCTGGGTGCTTTTATTGGGAGCACAAGCTGAGGTGGGGGAGGGCATGCACTGTAGGAGTTTCAAACCTAAACAGCTGTGCTTGTAATGCTGCTGTTAACCACAAGGAAAATATTGATTTTGTGATAGTACAAATAAATACATGATTTCAAGTGCTTTAAAAGGACGTGTTTGGCAGGGTACTTCCATACAGGTATGTGTGTGTACATGCAGTATACCTGAGCGTTTTGATATTACGGTAACCTGTTTATGCTCAATATTACTTTTGTTACAAAGCTATATACTTGATGCAAAAGTTGCAGGCCCATGCTTAAAAATAACATGTACCGTATCCTGGAATATCCTGAAGAAATTCTAAAAAAAAGAGCTTTGGTGAAACGATATGGAAGAAAGAAGAAAGCTTTGGAAGGGACCACAAAAGGACTCTGACCTATCCAGAAGAGCTACTGTAGAATGCAATAGATTCTGAGGGGGCAGCAAAATTAGCATTACAAAAGTATTATATAATATTGTTAAAAAGAAAGTGTAATATTTAGAATGTACTAACTAAAAATGTATTAACAGTCTCAGATAGACGGACCGCTCCTGAGGCAGGAGAGACCACAAATCTTACATACAGAACACGGTTTAACGTTTCTGTTTAATATACAGTAGTTTATTCTTACTGGGAGGCTGAGAGAAAATTTTCTTTGTCATATACTGTAAGCATGATGATGAATATAGCCATTTTCTTCTTCCTTTTTTGGAAAAACAGGTATACAGTATAGTGTATAGTGTATATATAAATTATTTGTAAAGCCAACATTGTTAGAAACATGCAGCTTGTCTTCGCTATATTATCCCAGCAGCACAGTCTTTAGATGGGATTTGGAATTAGAGCAAACAGAATGAAAGAGAAGAGATGTGTAGGAGAGAGACAGGAAAAAGACAGACCACCTACAGGGCTGCTTGATGCTGTGTATCTGTCTTTGTCACTGTGTGTGTGTTTGTATGTGTGTGTGTGTGTGTGTGTCTCTGAATGTCAGTTTATAAGCGTGTGTACAGTATGTGTGCCATTGTCCATCTGTGTGGCATTCTGTTTGTGTGTGTGTGTGTGTGTGTGTGTCTGAGGACTCTGAAGCCTTTAGGATGTGCCCTACTCCGATAAAATGTGTGTTTTGGATGCGTTGCTCAGTAGGTGGTGTTTACTGTACGTACGCAGGTCTTATAATTGCTGGCTTTGTGTGTGTGTGTGTGAAATCCAGCAGCATGTGGGCGGCAAGTTAAAAGAAAATGAGTGAGGAGTATTAAGTTTAAGTCTTTCTCTTCACTGCCTCCCCCCACCCCTCCTACACAATTTATTTTCTTTCCATTGTCATATCTGTCTATACATCTCTCTATGTTCTCTCCTTTTATCTGACATGTTCCATTATCTTTGTCTTTTTTATCATCCTGCCTCTTTCTGACTGATGTCTACATTGTATGCACCTGTGCTTGCATGCACATAAACACATACTCACTGTCACTATCCAAAATATAATGTTTAAGAATATGAGCCCTCCTGTCATTGGTGATGTTACTTTTATATGGTTACTTTGAACACTTTCATATTTCCTCTTATGAAAACACAGATGAACCTATATCCTACTGTATACTGTGGTGTATGTATATATATATATTTCCACTGTATGTGGAAAATGCTTAAGTATGATATTGTACTGTAGAAATGTTATGCAATACAACAATATAAAATATTATAAAACATTTTTTATGTAACTGTGGCCGTAGAATGGTTTTCAGAAAGCCTGCTTTTAATGTTAAGCATTGCTACTAGCTACTGGTATCTGCTTGTGTATGAGACAGAAGAGTGAGCCATGTTACGTACTGTAGTATCTGCTCTCTAATTGGCTACTGCACAAAGGTGCGCTTCAAAATCCACTCCGAGTCAACTTATGGGAGCGGGGTTAACGTGGCCGACATCCGTGAACTTTCTCCGCTGTGAGCATTGTCCGATCTCCTTCGCCACTCTAAAGGCATTGATCACACCACTCCCATCTCCACTATGCAGCGTTAACAGCGTTTCAAATGCAGGCAGGGAGAGACCAACAGTGAATAAGAAAAAGGTATTTTTTCTAGCGAGGGTAGCAACATTTAGACTAGTCAACTACAGTAACCGTGCAAATACCTAGATATCGTTTAATCTTTTTTTTTATTAGCATCCCTAAGCAAAATATACTATACTTTTTATTGTGCCCTGTATAGGGCTTTTAGATTTTCTTGACAGACTCACTCGTACAACCACATAACCCCCACCACACATTCCAGACCTCCTGGCTATTTTCAACAGTTTGGAGGTAGAGGGAGGGGAGTCAGATTCTGTTTTGTTTTGAATCAGACCCCTTGCATTCGCAACATTAAAAAGTCATAAAAAAAAAAAGATGAATATAAAATGGAACTGTGATTCACATAAGTTATCTACAAATAACAGTCTATATTTATGAATTTTTAAGACAATGAAAGAATAAACACCTACACAAGCCACAGGGAATACACACAGGCTTACAATACACACATACACGCACGCACACACACAACACACACAGGCTTACAATACACACATACACGCACGCACACACACAACACACACAAAAATGACATGCACACACACAAATATAGAGAATTGCCAGGAAATGTCTGGCAATACTCAGTGTGCACACACACACAAACACGCACACACACATGCACACAAACTCCACACATATAATAGACAAGGTATGAACACTTTCATCCACTGAGACTTGGCAAGAAGATTTGGGATACCAACTGCAGACACAAATAAATTGCAGAATATTGTCTTCCATTTTTATCTAATAACTTTAAAAATAATTAGCTAAAGTAATATCTAGAAATTCTCAGACAAACGCGCACACACATAACACACACACAATGGCCAGTAATCCTCCCAGTGCATGCCAGGGCTTTGGGCAGAGCAGGGGTTTTCCCTCTTCAAAGACTGAAGACCACCCATCACAACCCTGGAACAATGGTGGCCGCAGTTCCGGAAGATTCCCTGCGGTGGTTATGTTGGTAGGGGACTTGCCACACACACACAGATAAGCCTATGTAGCTGTATCGAAATACACAATTACAGACACACGGTTGAGACACACAAAAATTCAGATGCTACATGCTGTAATGTGTAGAAATACAAAGACTGTTGACATGCACAAATGGAATCATGCAAAAAGGATGCACTGTGATTTTTATAGACATTGACTGCCCCACACACACTCAACAAAAGCCGTATACATATTTGCCAACTAACATGCATACAAACGCACAAATATTGCACAGGGAAAGGCAGATGATTTTGCAGTGAGTTATTGTGTAGGTTTGTGATGTGTCTTTGTGTGTAAGGGCTGGGGTGGGGGATGTTGTTGGGGTTAAACATTTATTGAACGGATAGAAAGACTTATCTGTTTTCAGTCCAGAGAGAGCCTCACCTTGGTTTTGATGGATCATTAAAATAACCTCCATTTATTTGTACATTAACAAATTGTGTACATTTGTTGTGTGTTCACAGTATTTAATCGCTTAGTTTGATGCTGTGAGCCTTGTGATATGCAAGCAAATAACTAATTGTTGCTGAAAAATGTCTTTGAATTGAATGAAGGTGGTGCCAACAAAAGACTGGCTTGTGCAAAAGCATCGCTGTATAATTTCAAATGTTTCTTGGCGTTCTGTCCTTAAAAAACACACTTCAACTGTCTTTATGATTGTGTGTGTGTGTGTGTGTGTGTGTGTTTTGTTGAATTGAGTGAACATATTCTGAGCTGGACGTTTCTATTTTTTTTTTCTTGCTCTTTGTCGCAATATGTTGACAGCGGTGGGATGGAGCAGACAATCTTTTATTACAAAAGGAGGCGTGCGTGAGCTGGCTGCCTCGGCTCAGGCACAAGAGGGTGACGTCCAGCCGTTTTGTATTCACATGTTGTCACTTTCCAGCTCTTTTTTTGAAAGGGAACTGTCAAAAAATTCATCCATGAAATTGAAATTTAATTCTGCAAAGTAAGTGCAAGGACGTGGACTATGCGTGTGTCTATGCATGCTGTATTCTATATGTGCATGCGCACACGTGTGTTTGTGTGTGTGTGTGCATGTGTGAGTACAGCTGGTGAAATTTATATTTTCTAGGCAGGATTTATTTCTCACAGTTTACAGTTGGCCATCAAACTTCATGGGGGAAAAAAGTGCTTGCTCTGCAGAATTTGTGAAGAGACAGAGATAGTGTTTATTTATTCTAAAATTTATGAGTGCCTTGTTCCCTAGCTATCATCCTTCCTCCTTCAGTCATTCCCTCAGGTGTACACTCCTCCACTCACTCACTCAAACACGCACGCGTGCGCGCGCACACACACACACACACTGTGTCATATATACTTGATGTAACCATTTACATATAATCTTTTATTTGTTTAGCATTTATTTAAGATTTCCCTATTGGCACATTGCTGTAACTGTCTTTAGCTTGTCCATTTCACAAACAACTTTAAAAGTTAATTGTAGTATATTGCATTGTTCTACATTCTATAGCACAGATGTCGGGTGTAGTGAATGTATCTGATAAAATATATTAGGATGGAAGTTTGTGAACTAGTTATCCTACTTGTAAGCATCCTTGAACAACATACAACGTACTTACTCTACTAGCTCTTAAAACTGTTTGCTAAATGAAGAACTTGTAGAGTGAACTAGCTAAGTTCTTTTTATTTATATTAAACCGTTAAAACATTTTTACTAGATGTGCTCTCTTGTCATTTTAGCTCTTAGGAGACAAAAGGCTTTGGATTTGGGCAAGGCAATCTATCCACTTTGTGTTGAAGGCTTTTTAATAAAGCTGCTGCAACAAGGGGCTCCTGAGCTATGTTTCCTAATAGGCCAATACTACTGTGCCTTCTGCAACGATAGATAATGCAGCTAAAGCCATTTGCTTCCATCATATAACTCTATTCAAAGACCATGTAGTGGGATACTAGTGGACTGGGGTTTGACCCTACAACCCAGATGGTCAAGGGGTTATGACCTGGAGTCGGTCTACCTTTAAAGCATCATTGAGCAAGTTTTCCACTGCTGTGCCACAGTGGACAATAAATACACACTATTCACAAACACATGCTCTCTCATACTCTCAAGCCAGCATGCTAACCCTGCTACCATTGATAACCTGGGAGAGTGTGAGACAATTTGTGTTTTTTATGTAAGCTGGATATACAAACCAGTGTGGGAGTAATTTTACAGTCACATTTTTGGTGCAGGCTAGACAGCTCTACATAAACCCCTCTGCCAAACAAATAGCGAGCCATGTTAGCGCGTGTGTGTGTGGTGGTGGGGGGTACGGTGCCCAAACCTCAGCAGTGGGCACTCTTGACAGCTGCTTTCATCTTGTTATTATTCCTCCTTCATGCTGAAAGATTTTTTTTGGGCTTTCTTAAGTATTTCTGTCCCTCTTGTCTCCCTGTACCTCCCCCGCAACCCTCCCCCCCCCCCTCCTTCCCACACCGCTGTCACCGCACTCTGATTGGCTGTTGTGACAGAGCCGTCTCGGCGCTGTCAGCCTCTTCTAAAGCTGAGTTTAATTACTCCTTTTCATGAACGTGACAAAACGCGCGCACGCGTACACACGCCCGTTTTGGTTCGCACGCACACAAATAGCGAAATACAAAGACTCATAGAGGAGACGCATATGCATGCGCGCACGCACGCACGCACACGCACACACACACACACACACACACACACACACACACACACACACACACACACACATACATACAAACATGGAAACAAACATTGGAAAAGACCCACTCTCATGACAGACACGCATGTATGCACACAAGCTGAAATACACTCACACACACATCTACGCAATCGCACTAATTAAACCACGCAGTCACTATCACACACACAAATGGTCTCACACGTGCACGCAGACGCGCGCGCGCGCGCACACACACACACACACACACACACACAGATTGACACGCTCAGCATCGCGCAGCAGTGTCCCGGCAGTAATTGTCAAAACAGTGCAGTGATTGAACTCTCTGGCAGCCGGCCCACCTGACAGACGCAGCTAGCTGCTAGCGTCTTCCTGCGGGACAAAGCGGACCCCCAGATGTTTGTCACTTTCTGTTTCCTCAGCAATGCTTTGAAAGTTCTTTTTATTTTGGGGGGGGTGATTTCAGAATGTGTGTGTGTGTGCAGTGGTGGGAGAGGGAGGCTTCAACAGACACTTATCGATCCCGCATACCCCCGCTGTGCCGAGCTCTGAATAGCCAATTAAAGACATTGAAATGAGGTTGGTCCTATCTGCCATGGCTGGTTTGAAAAAATAACTGACAGTTTGAACCTGCAGCCATGCTAGAAGCTACCTATTTCTATATCAAGCATTGTGCAGTGTCTTCAACCCCCAATGCTTTCTCCATAGCTCCATCCTCCAGCCCTCTCATGAATTTTGATTAAGACTTTCCTGAAAGATCCATTCAGACCAGTGTTATCATTGTGGTTTTGTTTTGAAACCCTCCGCCAGGCTCTACTCTCTACTTCTCACCCTATAGTACAAAAACATGTATTTCAAGCATATCGTTATTATGGGGCATTATGGGGAAAAGACACAGCACATGTGCCTTTGTGTGCTTTGTCCAATCAAATGTCTTGAATTTCTATTTAAAACAGTCATATACATTATTCAGCAGAATGATGGCAGTATGACTGAATCGCTTTCCCTTTGTTTCTCCTGCTTCTTTGTCAACTTTCTCTTACCTACTCTTTAACAGGTACCCTGCCCTACGATATCAAGATCGTAATAGCGGGAAACCACGAGTTGACATTCGACCAGGAGTTTATGGCTGACCTAATTAAGCAGGACTTTTACTACTTTCCCTCTGCCTCTAAGCTGAAGCCGGAGAACTATGAGAATGTCCAGTCACTACTCACAAACTGCATCTACCTGCAGGACTCTGAAGTCACCGTGCGTGGATTCAGGATCTATGGCTCCCCCTGGTGAGTACAGCACAATGCACATAATGACAGCTTGTGGTCTACTGTCACAAAATCCCCCATCACTATCTAACAAACTGAGTGGCCGTATTATTTTATGTTGTGTACAGCTATGTACAGTTTATATGACAAAAACAAACATTTTTGTCACTAGGCTAGCAATGATAACCACGTAAGCCGGAAGCTTACAGTGGCAGCTGTTTTCTTGTTCTGACCTAGCCTAATTCTTCTAAACCTAGCCTAATTCTCCTAAACCTACCGTAATTCTTCTAAACCTATACCCTAATTATTCATAATTAAAATAAATAACATAATTATCAAAAAAAAACTGTCCCTGATGTCTGAAAAGAGTGTGAACTGGCCTGCTAATTATGCAGCAATATGCTCATTATGCAGGGAAACGCTCGGCAGAGCTAGGAGGAGAGATAGACTTATAGCTGTAGGTACGAACGCTCTCTAACGTGTATTTGTTGCAATACAAAGAGGGCTTGAGGTGCAAAACACATGAAAGAAATATGTAGTACAATACAACCAGTCAACCACATCATTCCAGTTTGAAAAATGCAAGCATATGCTGGATGGCCATGTAGGAAAAGCCATGGATGGACACTGATAAAATAATTTTCAATTCACCATGTTTCCTGACATGGCTAATAGCGATTCTAGTAAATCATAACATCCAATATGTAATTACTGAAAGAACTAATAACTTAAATAGCTAACCTATACAACCTTCAGCAATTAACTAACCTTCAGCTTTGATTATAAAAAAATCCGTTGAACCAAAGCTGATTTTTGTTTACTGTATTATGATTCTTATTATCAGACTTAATATGATTATCATTACTATGATATTTAGTGTGTGTGTTGTGTGTGCTCCACGATCTGCTGTATATGTATGTTTTAGCGTTCCCCATGGGCTGTGTGTGTGTATGTGTGTGTGCGCATGTGTCCCTTGTGTTGGGTAATTGGTTAGCTGTGATAGCCGGGTCCCATGAGTTTATTGCTTAGGCCACCGCAGATAGTGCCTTAGGTGCACACACACACACACACACGTGCGCGCACCTGCACATGCACACACACACACACACACACACACACACACACACACACACACACACAGACAGTGGTCAGGACAGAG
>JAODUG010003824.1:0-10988 GCA_027564795.1 Aphredoderus sayanus
TATTGGATGATGTTTTGAAGATTGAAGAGAAACTAGAGCCTATGACAACTACAAACATGGACAAGAACTAACTAATTTATTGAAGATTCCTGCGAAGTCATGTGGTAAGCAGGGAATATAAAGGCATAATACAGTATATTAGGCCTATGACAAGATATTATTCAATCATTTTTGGTTATATAGCATTGGTCATATTTTTAACAATAAGCTTAATATATTATCTGACCATGAACGGCGTTGGCAAAAGGTGCTGACAGTCCTCATTTTCAACAAAATAGCAAACAGCACAAACATTATAGCCTACAGAAGATATTTAATTTATTTTAAATGCAGCGCTGAATAGAAGGCAGACATTTTCAGTGATGCACACTTGCTAGACTGTTCGAATGTGTTCTGTGAAAAACGCTAGGAAGGAGTCTTGCCTATATAAGGATCTGACTTGGAAGGATCCATCCTACTAAGGAAGCATCCTTGACATTGAAAAACACCCGAAGAAGAGGCCTTGCATTTTTAGATGATAAATGACCGTTGTGGCTGGGCAGGAATCATAATTCAATTAATTAAATATATCTCACTGTCCATCTTCCATCTTCAACCGCTTATCCGAGTTTGGGTCACGGGGGCAGCAGCGCCAGCAGGGAACCCCAAACTTCCCTTTCCCAAGCCACATTAGCCAGCTCTGACTGAGGATTTCCGAGGCATTCCCAGGCCAGTGTGGAGATATAATCTCTCCACCTTGTCCTGGGTCTTCCCCGAGGCCTCCTCCCAGTTGGTCGTGCCTGGAACACCTCCCTAAGGAGGCAGCCAGGGGGCATCCTTACCCCGAACCACCTCAACTGGCTCCTTTCAACGTGAAGGAGCAGTGGCTCTACTCCGAATTCTTTCGGATAGCCGAGCTTCTCACCCTATTTCTAAGGAAGACTCCAGCCACCAAACCACAATCCCTCCCCAACACGACTATGCATCCATATGCTGTCCATGAATACCACAAACAGGATTGGTGACAAAGCGCAGCCACCTGGAACGAGTCTGATCTACTACCGGAATCCGGACATTGTGTAATTATTTGACTACCTCAGTGACTTCCGCCAGGGAAATTGACGATGATCCCCTATCAGCCTCCAACTCTGCCTCTACCATAGAGGGAGTGTTAGTTTGGTTCAGGAGTTCCTCAAACTGTTCCTTCCACCGCGATATTACCACCTAAGTTGAGGTCAACAGTGTCCCATCTTTACCGTACACAGCTTGGATGGTTTTCCAGAAACACCTTGGTGCCGACCGAAAGTCCTTTTCCATGTCGTCTCCAAACGTCTCCCACACCCGCTGCTTTGCCTCTTTCACTGCCGAGGCTGCAGCCTTTCGGGCCCGTCGGTACCTTGCAACTGCCTCTGGAGTCCTCCAGGATAACATATCCCAGAAGGCCTCCTTCTCCAGTCGGCCAGCTTCTTTGACCACCGGTGTCCACCACGATGTTCGAGGGTTACCGCCCCTTGAGGCACCTAAGACCTCGAGGCCACAGCTCTCCGCTGCAGCTTCAGCAATGGAGACTTTGAACATTGCCCACTCAAGTTCAATGTCCCCAACCTCCACAGGGATGCCAGAAATGGTCCGCCGGAGGTGTGAGTTGAAGATCTCGTGGACAGGAGCCTCCTCCAGACGATCCCAGTTCATCCACACCACCCGCTTGGGCTTACCAGGTCTGTCCAGAGTATTCCCCCACTCCTTGACCCAACTCACCACCAGATGGTGATCAGTTGACAGCTCCGCCCCTCTCTTCACCCGTGTCCAGAACATGCAGATGATACAATTACAAAATCAATCATCGACCTTTGGCCTAGGGTGCTCTGGTACCACGTACGTACACTCATGAGCATCCTTATGTTCGAACATGGTATTTGTTATAGACAGTCCATGACTAGCACAGAAGTCTAATAACAAACACCCACTCGGGTTTAGATCAGGGTGGCCGTTCCTCCCAATCACGCCTCTCCAGGTATCTCCATCATTGCCCACGTGCGCGTTGAAGTCTTCCAGCAGAAGTATGGAGTCCCCTACTGGAGCCCCATACAGAAATCCATTCAGGGTCTCCAAGAAGGCCGACTACTCTGAACTGCTTTTCGGTGCATATGCACAGACAACAGTCAGATTTCCCCCCCCCCTACAACCTGGAGGCATAAGGAGGCGACCCTTTCGTCCACCGGGGTAAACTCCAACGTCACAGTGCTCAGCCAGGGGTTTCTGAGGTTTATGGACGTTCTCCGGAATATTGGGCCTCATTCAAATCAGATTGGCAACCAATTTAGAGCATGTACAAAAAGTATGATACAGTATACATTATATGGGGCCTTATAATGGCATATACGGAAGTTGCATTTAGACTTTAGTCATTAATATGTACACAATTTTCAGAGCAGAAGGTGGAGGATGGTTTATAATTAAGTAAATGGAATTTCTACTGATACTGATGTGTGAATGAGCATGAAAATCAACACAATCTGTTTCCAGGTTTTCCAAGAATCACTAAAAGGAAGACTCAGTTTTGCACATGTAAACACACACACACACACACTCGCGCACACGTGTGCACGCGCACACACACACACACAGAAGTTCATGTGTAATCACATTACCTTATATGAGGGTGTAATAAAACATGCCCATTTATGCAGCAAAGAACTGTATATGTTACCATGCTGCATTTTATTAAAGGTGTTACTGGGGCTTATTTCAAACCCTCCTTTATAAGTTTAGAGCTGCCGTTCTCTCCCATCCTTAACTTTGAGCTTTGATGGTCACAACTTTGTGTGCCCAAACCCCGTCTCGTGGGTTCCACAATTGCTTTGATGCATTTTTCAAAAGAACTGTGACATGAATGCCAAAAAAAAGCATGGCTTGAAATTCCTCCAGAAAAGCACACAGCTGCCTCGCCATTTTTCTCACCATTTCCGTCACTTTCCCTGTGTCGCACCTGAGCCTTTGTAACAATAATATAACTCCTTTTGAGACACCTATACTGTACCTCAGCTCTGCCAGTTGACAGTGCTGAAGTTGTCTTTCAAAACACTTTCGAATAAAACTCTTTCTTCCTCTCTTCTCTATCTGTATCGGCCTGCCTTCCTTAGTCTTGTGTTTGTGGGTTTGGAAGGTGTGATGTCGATTTACGTTTATTGACATTGGAGGGAAATCGTATTTTGTTTTGTAAATCAAAACATAAATAAAACAAAAATAATGTAATGTAGTGTTCATGTGGTTTAATCTTCCATATACAGTGAATACTTTTATTTCAAATTAAGTAACATTGTAAATAAACTTTTATAAAGTTTAATAGTTCATTTATGTAAGTTTAATTAGCAGTGAACTTGCAGTGCAGATGGTATACTATATTCAACATCTGCAGAGCAGGTGTCTTCATGCATCATGACACCATGAAATCACAGTGACTATACGTTAACATGTATGCATCAGTCCTTTCCTGTGATTAACCCTCCTGTCGTCCCTGGGGTCAAAATGACCCACAAAAAGCAGCCTCATTGTTCAAACCTAGGACAACAGAAGGGTTAATACTAAATAATACTAAAATAGTACTTGGGTAACATAACCATTTTTACCCAAGTACAATGGGAGGATCAACCCGCAATAATGAGCCACAAAACACCTCTTTTCTAACTTAACTCTAACCCTAACCCTAGGGTGACAGGAGGGTTAAAACACTATGCATGTAATTTGGGTAAATCAAGGACTTCTTCTTCATTCAGAAATGCTCAATTTAGCATTTTGTTATATTATATCGGCTTGGGCAGTAGATGGCCACGTGTCTCCACAAAAATTACTATTCGCCCCTCTAGAATGTCACAAATCCAACACAAAGCAGCCTAATATATAACATTAGGGGCAATGTCATATCTATATGAGAGAAATAATAGGCTTTCCTACTTCTGTCTGCGGGTTTTGATGAAAACCTAATTTTATTGCCACAACCATAATGGAATTATCTCCAGGTGTGACGAGACCATTTAATGAAATCATTAGCAAGGATTACTTGTTCTTTTTCACAGGCATTATTAAACAGGCCTTTGTGATAGGGCGAGGGTGAGAAAGTAGAGCTGATTGTTTTGTCTTCCATTTGAGTGATTGCGTGTTTGTCAGGCTGGCAGTCATAGCATTTGTGTCTGGCATAAAAGCCTGCAGGGAGCCACAAGATCTGATTGGGATTCTTGGAGAGAAAAAATGTACTGGCTGCCGCACTGTTGTATTGATGTGTTTGAACATAGGGGCTCTCAATTTCATGCCCTCAAAGCACACATAAAAATGTTTTTTCAATACACACAATGAAAATTTCGATGCATAGTTTATCTGCTCGGGTTGTAATAATAGAGTTCCTTCCTTACTGTCTCATATTCTCTTTCTCTCTTACTCTAACTTAATCCTCCATATTCACAGTCCCCTTTACTTTTTGTTATTTTCTGCAACCTCTCTACTTCCTGCCCTTTTCACATTTACACTTGCCTTAAACAACAATTATTTGGTGGTTATACTGTACCCAATGCATTCAACACCACTCAACCAATCCCCCTAAATCTTAGATGTTGCCATGGGGCAGGCGTACACTAAGGATGTTAACTTTAATGAGTAGCAGAGGCAAAACACAGTGGCCTTGCCATCCATAATTCTCAGAGATTGAGTTCTATATAGTAAAATCAATGTCTTCCTTCCTCCACTCACTTGTAGTTAATATTTCTCTTCTCTGCGACAGTGAAACTGGTTCTTCCCTCATCAAGAAAATGCGCCCAAGAATCATTGCATAATGGCAAAGTTACTTTATTTATTTATTTTTTGTTAGCATTTTATTGACATTGCTGTAATGTCCGTTGTAATGTAATCTAATATAATTTTAATTGAAAACACTCAATACAAGGGCCCCAGCCATAAGAGAAGGAGATGAGCACTAGTGGCTCTGCGAATACATGGATTTTTCAGTTTCCGAAAGGCCAGCTTCCAAAATTATATTTTTGTTTATAGTAAGTATTTTGCTATCCACTGGTACACTGCACAAAGGGTTCCTTTTAAGCTCTATAAATTCATATTAATACAAAGTATATTAAACAAAAGTAATACAAAAAGACAAATTAAAACTTTCTCATATCAAAAGCATTATGTGATCACCTGCATCCCGATGGGACCCAACCCCATGTTGAGGACCACTGCTCTGGGCCATCTTTTACAAGTGGCACTGACTGTGAACGATGCCCACATCCGCGGCTGTTGTCACCTTGTGATGAATAGCCCTGTGCAACTGCTCAGGAATAATGCCGAAAACAGAAAATGAATCCAAGTCGTGAATAAATGTATTAAACATTTGCGTTGTGCCCGGTCAGCACTGACTCTACTTAGCTACGAGAGAGATGGAGGGGAAGAAGGAGGGAGGGGGGATTGCGGGGTGCAAGTGGCTGAAGTCCTGTATCGTGGAACAAAATCAAACACTCAGCACGTACAAAATGCCCCATTAGTCTTCATTTTGTCTTGGACATGCAACAGGGCCCCTGCGTCTGGGGGAACAAACTAAAATTTATTGGGCCGGCCCATTCGGACTAATTGAAAGAAATTGTCTGTCTGTTTGCTTTTCGCTGGGTCTGAGATGAGGAGGCCTGAGCTAGCTGACCTCGCCTGGCTCCCTGATAAAGTTCTGTTGAAGCCAGAGCTAGCACAAAAGTGAACACGTTTTAATTGCAACTTCATTTTTTATTTATAAATGCAACTTTTGCAACTCTTTATCGCTTCAACTTATGCCTAGTGACTTGGACACCTGTTAGATTATGGAGCTCTGCTTAAAAGTTGAGTCAGTCATTATGGAGAAAATGTTTTGATATTTGAACTCGATCAAAACAAAACCTCTTATCATACCAAAACTATAGGATAGTGTTGTGTGGTGGGGTCTGCACCACTTTGTTTGAGTCCCATTTACACAGCCAATGGTTGTTAGAAACATCTAATATTTTTCAGCGTGCACACAGAACATACAGCTAGTGAACCGTGAGGAGATGTTCACTGTTTACAAAAAGTGTATTAGATTACAATCGTTGACCACTATAAAGCTCACACAAACTACAAGAGAATTATAAAGGTCAATAATTCAAATGTAATTAATGTAATCCACAGGGACTGCAGATGGAAAGTGCATATTTTGTCTTATTTGAAGTTAATAACATGGAACTAGTCCCTGATACAAATAATTTGACAGAGAAAAAAACACTGGTATGTGTCCAATTTATTTTATAGACTGATAATTTCAGAAGTTTCTTACAGAATGAATATATTATTTTGATAACTAAATATCCCAGAAGCCTACATTTGCAATGGCGCCACTAGTCGCACAGGGGGAGTCTTGTGACTTAAAGAAAGCGACAGAGTATTTTGGATGAAGGATCCAGTTTAGATTTAAACCATGTCATTATTTAACAATGTTAGGCAATTTTTTGCCAAACCATTATTTTTAGGTCTATAGTTTCCAATTCTCGTTTGTGTAAGGGTTACTTTTACATATATTTGCACATTATGTATTATTTAAATCTTTCTATGACAGCAGCCATATATTGGCTGCAGGGTGGAGCTGTGACTTTAATTGAAAGTAAAGGAGTGAAAGCCAGTGGGGAAAGTCGTTATCATTACACCCTATACACTGCATCTATTATTCTACAATAATGCATGAATGCAGTGCAAACTGAATGACCCAGCTGTCTGTTAGACAAGTGACAACCATTCAGTTGAGTTACAGTCACAGGCAGTTAAAAACATAATCCACAACTGTCAAAAACCCTTCGACAACTTATGCTTGCTGCCTACCCCCCCACCCCCGTCACAGGGTAGATATACTCCCCGTCTCTCCTTCTCAGACCTTGCCGTCTCCGTCTGCTCTTCCATAATTGCCTGCATTCACAGCTATGGGTTTCTAAATCCCGAGGAGCAACGAGCATTAGGAGGTGGCGGTATAAAATGAAATGAAAAAAAAGGAAATAAAAATAATAATAATAAATAAAAAAGAGTAAGAAACTAAAAATAAAATAAACGCATCGCCCCGGAAATTGACTGGCACCGGTTTAAAATAATAAGATGCAGCTGTTGATAGTAGCGACTGTCTCCGGCTTTACTTTGCCGTGGCCCTGTGGCAGCGAAGGAGCCGTGATAAAGGCAGACAGCTGACAGGTGCTCCGAGATGATGCTGCCATCAGGTGCATCTGCTAAACTTAACTCAGAGACGGTGGGTGAGGGGATGGGGGGAGATACGAGGAGAGGAGGAAAGCGACAGGGCAGCAGAAGAAGAGAAGGAAGCAAGAAATGCGAGAGAGAGGGAGCGCACGAGAGAGAATGAATGAGGGTGGGGGTGGCTGGCGAATGCTGAATATAGAAAGAGTGTGTGAAAAGACCTATGTAAGAGGGATTTTTAAGTGTGTGTGCGTGCGTGCATGCGTGTGTGTTGCATATATGCCTACGCAGGTACACGTATGCGTTTATATTTGCATGTTGTTGCGCTCCTCCGAGCTATACGCTAAGCTCTCCTGGAGAAATAAACAAAAGTGTTTTTGAAGCCCGTGAGGTTGAACGCACACGTCAACGGCAGCCTCTCTGTCTAGACACTGACACTCCGAAGGCCTAACAAGTTTACGGAACAGGTCAGGAAATAGAGAGTCAGGTAATAAGAAAAGTGGAGGTAGTGAGGCGAGGCTAAATAAAAGATGGCAGAGGCTTTTGTTTTGTTTTCTTACAGAAGAAAAGAAAAATTAAAGTAGTGCAAGTATTGTTACTGAAAATGAAAGATATAGCATGAGGGAAAGCTAGTTTGAAAGTGTGCGTGTGGCATGCATCAGCACTTGGCATACATTTGTGTACGGCTGCATGTGTCAGCACTTTGCCACTTCTGCCTTCGCACGCACACACATACACACACACACACACACACACACACACACGCACACATAGACTTCAGCTTTTGTGTGCATGGGCACTTCAGAAACCGAAAGTGTATATATCCATCGTCATAACAGATGATATCTTACAGCTTGACAGTGTTGACTCTGGCAGTGTAAATGACCTAACTGAGGGATGTTTTTTGGGGTGGAGAGTTGGTGGGGGGTGGGAAAGGGGGGTGGCTCATTAAACACAAGGCCTCTCTGTGAGCGCGGTGTCACTTGTAACCAGATTAAGCGCTCGTGCTGGTCTGTGAATGAGGTGACAGGTAGCGCTATCCGGGGAGTTGATCTGGCTCTTCTCTCCTCTCCCAGGGTATAGGTGCATGTCAGAGGGAGAGGCACACACACACACACACTGCTGTGCGTGCCCGTGTGTGTGTGTGTGTGTGTGGGGAAGGGGGAGCCTGCCGAAGCACACTGTGTCTTACAGGTAGGCCGACAGAGTGGCTAGGAGTGCTGTCACCAATTTGTTCCTAGCCATGGGGGACATACAGGGGATGGAGAGGCGATGGCACATTCCCTCTCCTCATCACGGCTAATGAGGCCCAGGCTGCGCTTTCCTCATGTGTGTGTGTTTGTGCTCGTGACTGAGCGAGATATGCTGTATGAATGGGTGTCACAGGGGCTTGCATAGCCCTCCTAAGTGGGCATGATAACTGGCATATCCCCAGCATACCCTCAGCGTCCACGGCTGAATTATTCACCCCCATGTGAGAAGCACACGGGATCACACAGGCAGCTTCCCCTCAGCGTGGACCTTAACAGACATCACACCGACTGAGGCTGGTCGCGCCTGCGTCAGCTAGCCCCTCGAACCTTCAGGTGAAGAGAGAGAGAGAGAGAGAGAGAGAGAGAGAGAGAGAGAACATGCAATCTCAAGGAACGGTGGTAGCACCAGAAGTGTGGGGGTTAAAAAAAATTAAGATATATAATGTAGTCATTTGACTATTTTTGCGAGTATGATCATTTTTTACAACATGGATAAAAATTTAAAGTAAAAAAGTATCTTTAAAATGTATTTTATAAATATAGCTGCAATGGACTTCAATAAATATTGATCTTATACAACAAGCTAATGTGTATTTGTGTCATATAGAAATGAATTATCTAAATGTTTTAATTTGCAAGAGATGTTAAGACCCTCTGTTGAACCAGAGTAAATGAGAATGCATAGCAGATTTATTTGTGGTGCAGGAGCTCCCCTGTGTGGGGAAATAGGGTAGTGTTTCATATAAAAGCTGGAAAGAGCTTTTTTTTATTATTTGTTTTATTATGGAAGCTATAATGAATGCATTCTGATGTCAAATTCAAGTCTTAGTGCCATATAATCCCAGTCACCTCTGTGGAAACATTGGTATACTTTTATTTTATAAAAAGTGTAAATGTTATCTGTGTATACAATACTTGATGTTCTCTAATGTCAATAAATTTGTCTAGAAATAGTTGAACAATTACTGTTTTTCTCCAAAATAACAGGGCTACAGTCGATCAGGAAACAATTATTGGATGCTGTATGGGAGAAAAAGTGAAGCTTAAGCAATACACAAAGTAAAGTTAAGCAATATACAAGTATATTGGTAATATATTGTCAAAAGTAAATATAGAACTGATTTGCTACTGTACCACAATGTACAAGCCTGTAATTTAATTAAATATGTAGCGTAACAATCTGTACTGGCTTCAACAAAGTGACATTTCTAATTAACCACTAGTTAACCACATCTAAATAAAACAGATCCTTTAAACAATTATAACACAAAAGACACTACTCACAACAACCCACCATGTTTCTAGCAACTTCAAAACAGTTAATCAGAGAATGATTGTTAGCCATTAGAGAGAAGAAAGCCAAGTAAAAAAAAAAAAAAAAAAAAAAAAAAAAAAAAAAAAGAGGCAGGGGACAGAAAAATGGGCAAAGAGAAAGAACAGAGGTGAGAGAAAAATAATATTCTGCTGATTCATAGAACACCAGCAAATGGCTAATTCAGCTTATAGAGAACAGTGGAGGAGACATCATCCCCCTACCCCAACGAGGAACCTTCACAGCATAAATTAGAGCTACAAAAGTACCTTCAGTAACTAGATCATGTAGCATACAAAGTCACACTTCAAATCCCTGAACAATTTTCTGATTGTAAATAAATATCATTTGACCATTTCAGGCCTGTTTTTTAGTTTTTCTTTTTGGAATGCATATAGATTGAGGATGATGATGATAATAATAATAATAATAATAATAATAATAATAATAATAATAACAACAACAACAATAATGTTACTGTCAAAGCAGATACATCCATTCATGTGTTTCCATTTTTTATAGTAACCAATGAAATTCAGCTGAGTTAATTTTGAATAGTATAAAGACAGAAGCAGTATCTCAAAGGCTTTACAATGGTAACGACACCTGAGACTTGATCAGACAATGCTTGTGCTTAAAATCAAATGCCTATTGCTATTTACAGGCGCATCTACACACAACCTTCAACAGTCAAGTTAGCTTAATGAGGCAGTAGCGGGCGGGGCTGGGTGGGGCCGGGCCAGTCAGGGAGCAGGGGTGGGTGGTTTGAAGAGGCCTGCCTTTCGGAAGTATTGAACAATAAGAGGCACAGACACTAGTGTGATGCTGATGCGCACCGGAGCGAAAAGCTTGTGTACGGCATAGGCCAGGACAAACGTGCTGGTTCCTGCCGCCATCTTGGAATGAACAACCGTCTCACTGAAGCCCAGGCTGCATAGCACTGCTGCCATATCGATGCCACTGGGGAGACAAACAGATCAGGATTAGAATTTCTAAAAAAGCTTGGAAATAACTTCTCTTTCGCACATCTCCACCAGAGGGAGCCCTGTCTAATCGGGAATGATTTATGGTGGTTTCATTTGTGATGTTTTAAGCACATTGCTGTAAGATGATTGATGAGGCTGTAGCTAATCAGCGTAAGAAGCATGAATTCTTGATGTAATGCATCAGCGTTTGTTGTTGCAGAGTCAAGGCACTGCCATCTTAGTTCAGGGAAAAATATA
>JAODUG010003825.1:0-10988 GCA_027564795.1 Aphredoderus sayanus
CTCTCTCTCTCTCTCTCTCTCTCTCTTTCTCTCTCTCTCTCTCTCTCTCTCTCTCTCTCTCTCTCTCTCTCTCTCTCATTAGTTTGTGATTTCCAAGAACAGTACATGATGTCATGGTACTGTATGTGACTTAATTATTCTTACAATACAGATCAACAGAATCAACAGACACTAATAGTCTGTTACTTTACCCTGCCCATGTGGAAATAATCATATCCCCAGTTTTCATACTTTATATGCAACCTTCATATGCCTTACATAAAGCAACACTTCCCCAGATATCAAGTAAACACAAATGATACATTAAGGACACATGCAAAAAATCCCAGTCTGATATGTAATTTACTATGTTACATATTTTCACCTTAGTAGTTGTCTCTACATACGGTACTAGTCTGTCCACAGACAGCAGGCCATGTCTTTCTGAAAAATAAAAGTAAGCGGGAAAGGGCTTCTTTCATCTTTTAGGAGGAAATGGCTATCGGCACATAGAAAAAAGACCACAGAGGAGGACAAAACCTCTCTGTGTGTCCCTGAGCTCTCTCTCTCTAACTGTATTATCTTTAACTCTTTCACTCCCTCCCTCTTTGTGACTGTCACGCTCTTTCATGCATGTGCAAAAAGCTCTCTCGCTCTCTATGTTGGTTGAGAAAGAGCTACTGACTTGATAAACCACAGTAGGGTGGGCCCTGCCCCCCACCAATAATACACATTTACCACACACACACACACACACACACACACACACACACACACACACACTGCCTTCTCTCATAAACTCAGGTGAACACTGATCCACTCTTCAGGGCATGTTTGTTTAAAATGAGCCAATAACCCCAGAAACTGCTCCTTCTCTCTCTCTGTCTCTCTCTCTCTTCACTCTCCCCCTCTCTTCTCCGACTAGGGTAAGATGGGAGCCCCTGGTCCAAGTGGAGTTTCTGGTCTTATTGTGAGTATATCATCGTATGCACGTTTCTTTGTATGTAAATGCAGATTGCAAGCTATTCTGGGAGTGTCTTTACCACATAATCTCAACTAAAAAGCTGTGCATTCCTAGCCCACACCGTTAAATACAGTGGTTTCTTTTTTGACCTTGGCTTAAAAGGGAACCATTTATGATGCATACTGTACTTTATCACCATATACATATTGGAAAATGTGAGAGCCATCAGTGTTGTAGGGGGCAGGGGTAGCAAGGGTCACAAGAGTAATGCTCCTTTCGCATGCTTGTTGGAGGTTCCTACTTCCCACAAGTGCTTTCTTGTAGAAGCTACAATATATGAAATGAAAGTGCAACATTCATTCTTTGTAGCACACATTAGAATGTATGATACATTTATTTCCCAATTCTCATGTATGTTTCAGATCGGTGCTTGTTACCTGAAACTAAATAAAAAACAGCCTTATTGTGTCAGACAAAGCTGTAACAGATTAACATTAATTCAAAAACTCCTCTACTCCTTTAAGTATTCCATGTTTCAAGATCTCTAAATCATTAAAATGATTCCCTCTTCTCTGCCATGTTGAAAGTTGAATGTCACAAACTTAAAATCAAAAATCAAAGTTATTTCCGATTTCCCACTCGGAATTACAATTTGAGAGAAACTCATATTTATCATAATTCCAATATGACGTGAAGGCAGCAAACTTTCAGACAATTTCTGACATTGATAACAACGTTTTCATTTAATGTTTCCAACTTAATGAATGCCTAAACAATTTGCTGCCCTGTCCTGCCCACTAGGTAACATGACAGTTCCGTTGTGACCAGTCAGCTGTCATTCAAAGGCTTAACAACAGCCCTGGAGTTTTAAAATATCATCCTAGTCCCTCCTTCCCCGTCACCTTAGGGCCTGTTCAGCCCAATGGCCACATAATTACAGCTAATTATAATGTGTTGCTTGTTTGTCTTGCGGTGTCACATCCCCTCTTATCCACCATGTGCCTGCTAGCCTATTCTGGGCCACCAGCGGTGGCGACAAGCCTGTAATTGGAGCTGTGGAGGATTACAGCTGTGCTCTGGCTGGGTTCTGCTGCCGCCACATCCATCTGAACCAACAGTACAAAGATTAGATATAAACACAAGTATCAGCTGGGCTGTCTCAGGATACTGCGGGCCACACCATTGGAGATAGTGATTGTGGTGTCAACAACACCAGCAGATGGGTGTTATGTGGTTTTGTGGAAAAGGAGTGGGAGTTTCAAAAAGTTTCCAGGCTTTTTGTAGGTATTGTAGGCCAGTAATACAAGGGTGTTAAATGGATTGGAAAGTTGAATTGAAATAACATTGAATTACATATGATATCAAAGATGAGTATATTGTGAATGGGGAGCCTGTCCAGAGTGATACTCATGTCAAGCTGGAATTTGTGATGAAATCATGAGGCTATGCAGTATTGCATTATAGGGTCCCGCCCCACAATTTAGAAACAACTACATGCTGCCCATTCACCATGGGCAGCCTTGGAGTCAAACAAGTACGGTATGTAATATAAATGTACTGTAAAACTATGGCTCAATAAATAAACTTATTTCCTACAGTTTATCATCATTAGGTCTCTCTGACTTCCCTTAAAGTGGCGGTAGGTAGGATTTGAGCTACAACAGCTATAAAAGCTAGCAAACAAATAAGGAAACAGAGCACGGTTTTGTAAATTAATAACCTTAGGTTGCTAAAGTTAAACACATTTTTTCCACCAGGCATCATGCACATTTCCCGCTGATTGCCAGTGGATGTATTCTGCCCTCACACTACCTTTCTTGGATTGATCATGCATAGGCTACGCTTAGCAACAGACATTTATCAAAATGCAAAGCAAAAGGTTTTTTTTTTAAGTATTTTTTGTAGTGTATTTCTGCTTCTGCAGTGTATGCAGATTAGAAAAAATCTGATTCCATGTTAGCTCTAAAATCTAGAGATACACCATTTGCTTGGCTGGTGACCGAATTTTCCCGCCATGATCGGTGATCGGTCGGTCTGTCCAAATATAGCCGGTTACGTTACCGATTATATGCACATGGATGCAGCATGCATAGGCTACACCACAAAGTTGTTCACTCACCCCTTCTGCACTTCTAAACACAAATAACATAACAGTAAAAATTATTAAAAGACATTCAAACTTTAATTTGAGTGTCAATATGTTTTTTTTTGTTTTTTTAAATGCAGACCAAATCTATGTGCATATTATTGTTCATCTCACTGTAAAGAGTAAATTACATTATTAACTTATTAAATTATTACATTATTAGCTTATTAACCCTCGTGATGTACTCAAATATCTCGTATTTGGCCACACGGCGCGCCATCTGATTGTGTATGATTTGTGTGTTGTTCAATTGTCATTGCTGAGTGTATTTATTTATTAATTAATTATGTCTTTATGTAATTATGTTTTCTTTCCTCGGGTTTCAAACTCACACCTTGCTGTGCCAGCAGTACACATCATATGTCTGTGTAAGCTGTAGAATTAGGTTTAGCGCCTTCTATCTGCCACAAGGAGCTAGTGATTTGGGTCATCCTGACCCAGAGGACATCACACGGGTAAATCTGTGCTGTTCAACGGATGCTAGTACATGCGAGTACATTTAAAGCTAAATGTCTCTTCATCTAAATGACGTAAAGCCATAATATCAATTGAGAAAACCTTAATATGAAAATTGGAATCGGCAAGTCGGCCGAGAATAATGCGGCCTAAAATCCTACAAATAGCACATTTAAAATGAAGCAGCTGAAGTTTGCATTAAAACAGTGTTGCAGGCCGCAAGTGACATTACTCTGATGGAAATGGGCTGTCTCTTCCTTTTCTGTTTCCAGGGTGACATGGGGCCTGTCGGAGACATGGGCATTTCAGGGCCCAATGGGTTAAAGGTAATAGCATAACCATTTACAGTACATACCTTACAAGTTACAAACTATGCTCAAGGAAATACCAAGGCAATCAGGGTTTTCAATGCACTAGATAGGCACCCTTTTGAAGTTGTTTAAAACAACGGATTCCACAAATTGTAAAACATGTTAATAGTCTTCTCCTCTTTATTATTCCGAATTGTTAGTGATTTAATAAAACCCAAAACCATTTCCCTTGGTTTTTACCCAGTTTAAAAGAAAATAGATTCTGTTCATCATGTAAAACAAACCACGTACGTACCTATCGGCTGTAGCACACTGGAGATCATAACCTCATTCTCCATATTCACAAAAATACTATTCCGGGTATAGATATCATTGTTGTAGCTTCCATATTGTATCATACCACTCTACATTCTGTAAAACAAGCTGATATTAACCGCTCTGTTTTGCTCCTAGGAGCAATAATAGATTATAGTCTGGAAACCCTGTTTGCATTAGCGTTTTCAGAGCCACCCTGCTGGCGGACCAATCAGGGTGGGTGGGTTCTTGCGATGACGTTGAAGTCAAGCATGTTTTGAAATGGTAGTAGAGCTATGAGGCAATCAAAGTGGTTGTAGTAATGCCTAGAGTTATTATTATTAGTAATATTACGTCCAGTAGGAGGCAACAACTGTGAACAAACACAATGGAAGGTGGCCAGACCCTATTCACACAGTGAAGTTTGTGTCTGGCTACACCAAGCTACCTGCTTTTTTTCCTCATCCTCCTCTCCGCCACTATCTCCAGACTGTCCAGCAACAACAGAGCTGGCCTTCCTCACCAGCATATTGAGCTAGAAGCAGCTGACGTTTCTTTAAAGAAAGTCAGCTCTTCTTTAAAAAGCTGATCACTGACGCTCGTTCGCATTGCATTCACTTAGCACACAGTGTATGGTAACGTCCAATCTGTCACTAGATTAGGTTAGATTACATTTGTTTTGGTTGTTATATTATTTGTATTTATTTTTTATTTACTAGGGGGTGCCAGGAAATCCAGGGGAACCAGGACTGAAAGGTGATAAGGTGATCTGAATATTCCCGTTATTGTCCTGTGTATGAGTAGTATGTAACCTACCCCTTTCTGTTCAGTGTAGTGCATGAACTATGATAGGATTGTGTAATTGCCATCATTATGGGTTGTGCTTTGACGTGTTTGTGTAGTAATAGCCATTAATACTTTTACAAAGACTAAGAATTAATTAGAGCCTTTGTGAGGCCCTGTGATGGATTGTCAGTGGTTTTGGCTGGGCTGTAATTTGTGTTTTGTGTCTAATGTGCAGCCTTTAATAGTCTCCTAAATGTCTTTTGTTTCTCTGTTTGCCTTCTGCCTTCCTCACATCTGCCTACTTCCGTCTTCCTCCACCAGGGCGAAGTTGGGATTCCTGGACAGCAAGGAGAGATTGGTTTCAAAGGGGACAAGGTAGCCCACCTCACAAGTGTACAGTATACAGTATATATCCACATCCACCTTGGCCAGATTAAACTTCTAGGGGGCAAGCAGTTACCAAGGGCCCCAACCTAGAGGAGTGCATTTATATGTATTTCACAAATTGAATAAGATTCCCTTTGTAATCACCTTGCTGGGATTGGTCCAATCTATAAAGGCCCAAGGGCACCCAAAGACAAAGATCTCAGGGTCAGTAATCTGGCCCTGGCATTCACGTCAAACAGATAATCCACCTATATGTGCCTCCTACTTCCCTCCCAAGATTACGCAGTCTCTCTCATTCATTCACTCACATGGCCTCCTTTCCCTCAGTCCCTCAGGAAGGCTCCACACTGTGCTCTTATGTAACTTCATGAATAACTTAATGTCTGCTGTTCAAGCTATGGAAACATCTTATGTAAAGCCTCATCTGGCTCTGAGAAGGCAGTGGTGTAGCTCCATAGATGTGTTTTTACTGTACAGTGCATGTAGATGTTGTGGTGATAGTGTGTGTGTGTGTGTGTGTGTGTGTGTATGATAGGGCATAATTGGGGCTCCAGGGTTGCCAGGCATGCGCGGGAAGATAGGACCTCAGGTGAGCTCTCTTACTAAACCCATTCTATTCAACTCAATGGTGTCGAAGCCTGTGCTGAAGAGGATGTTTTATTTATATGCAGGTTTTCAGTTGGTTTGGAATACTTGCAAAATACTTTCTCCACATATGAATTTCATTTTCTCACACCTTGTCCTTCTGTGTGACGACAGGGCAAGCTAGGAGAGAAGGGACCTAATGGCGTTCCAGGCCCACCTGGGTCCGAGGTCAGTATTAGAGCTGAACCAGAAGCACACACAGGAGCTGCTACAGCTTGTTGATGATATATCAGTATTTAGAGCTGAAACAGAAATATATACAGTAGGGGTGTCATCGTATAACAATATTGGCAATAACCATGATATAAAAAAATTCATATTGATATCTAGGTAAAAATACATATACATATAAATAATCCAGCGCCTCCCGCTAAGTCGAACGGACCTGCCACTGTAAATATAGGGCAAGATTTATTAAATGTAACGGCGGTGAGTGCAGGCACAGACAGAATGAGGTAATCCACAAACCAGCTTTCGCTTGGCATTGAATGGGCTGTACAAAATGGCTGGGGAAACGGGTGGGGTCGACCGGAGGGGCGGACATCCACGAGAAAGAATGACGGGCACACCGCCTGACGGTGCGGCTCTGAATGTTACATTACAAAACCACAGTCGATTTTTCTAATGCTTCTGAATGATGAGGCTAGCTCCACTGTGATGTGTTGGTATATCAGAAAAAACTAGAGAAGCTACTCTATCCATTGACGTCAAGCATATCATAGCCTGAGCTAACAAGCACAGTACAGTACAGCCCTATTGCCAAACTTCAAACCCATCAACATTTAGTCTACAGTACCATCAACACATTTTTAAGTCTCAATATTCTACACCCAAAGCGATCGTTAACAAAAGCAACTGATATTGTTAGCTTACCCTTTCCCTTACACTTTTTTGTCTAGGCCAAGATACCAATATAATAGTCACTAAAACCGTGATATTTACCATTAATAACAGGGTTTCCCTGGAGACATGGGCCCACCAGGAGACAACGGCCTTGAAGGACCAAAGGTGAGTAAAACATGACGTACTGTATCTCCAATAAGAAAAATTTATGTATTATATATTAATACAATATAATAATGTTTACCTATAGGGTTAGTATTGGCACAGCTGAATCTATCTGTTCCTCAAGGATTTGTCTGTCCTTTTTTGTGATTGTTGCGGCCTAATTTGCCTGATTTCACAACAACAGTTTCATCATGGCAGATTTACGTCAAAACATCCACCATAATTATAAGGTTTTCATGTGGCATATCTGCATATTCACAAAATAAAACAAGTGACAATCTGTTGAATTCGCAGAAAAGTTGCAGTGATTGGACAAAATTGCAAATTGGTTGAATTTGTGTTAATAGCTGCGATCACAACATCGTGAAATCCTGGAGGGACTGATCTACTATATAGGCAGCATTGAGTCTAAGAAACACTTAAGAGTGAAATACCTTTACGGCTTACCCACCAAACCGTTCCTGGATGAAGGCAGAATATTTATTTGTTTATGTTATTTGACCATCTTTTACTATTCCAGGGAAAGCTAGGCTCAAGAGGTTTGCCAGGCCCGAGAGGGGTTCCTGGTTTAGAGGTGAGACTGACATTGTTATTCACAACAAACTATGGTCTTTATTGAGCTGCCTTATCCAGAATCACTGTTGATGCTTAAACCATTGTAAACATCTGTGTTATCAGGGAGACGAAGGCCCGCTTGGACCACCAGGGCCCACAGGACTGGAGGTGAGTCGCAAGTGGTTTGTTAAACACCTACTGTTGTGAGGTTGTGGATAGAAAGACAGGAGATAAGACATTTCAATGGAGCCTATCTGCTTTTCATTATGTCTCAGCTCTTTATCTCAGAAGCCCTCGTCTCCAGGCACCAGCCTCTTACACTTTTACACCACTTCTCTTCACCAGCAATGGACGGGAATGAATTGCATTCATGGGTGTTTGGTTCCCAGTTAGGGAGAAGCCTTGAGTGTGGGCAAACTATTCTATTAAGTGCAGTCCAGACAGTGTCTTCTCCCAAATTTTTAAAAGTATGTTTGGCTTACTGCTAGAGAGAAATAGAAAAAAAAATAGCACAAGACATGGAAACACAAATGTAACAGGAAGCCATATACAGTACAGTACATTGATTTGTATACACTTTGCAGTACACTACAGTAATTCCTATACAGATGAAAAGTCTTCTTAACTGACCAACAATGATGTGCTGGCAAGATGTTAATACTGTGGCTCGGCCTCCAGGAAAGCTAAAAGCATTTTACATTCTCGGGTCTTTAAGCGCTTGCGCTAAGGGGCGTTGCTTTGTTGTTGATATGGCACAATGATGTAATTTACTGAATACAGACACAGGTGAACATAGAACTCATTTCCTGGATGGTTTATTGGACTTTTTATTTTAGTTAACTTTTATTTGACCAGGAAGTCCCATAAAATTAAAAATATCTTTCAAGGGTGACCTGACCAAGATAGCACACTTACATTTAAAACATTTATGCAAAATTTATGCATTTATGCAGTTACAGTACTTACTGTATTACAACATCTAGTTTTTTTTTTAACAAAGCTTTGAACTCTCCCAGGGAGAAAATCATTAAGATAGAGTTGCCATCTAGTGGAAGACAAATTATAATAACTGAGTGAAAATGATATTACACAGATAAATGTATGAAATTAGTTTCCAAGAATGGCTTTGTAAATAAAAATATACCAAGACATACTGGGAAAACTCCCTTCATATATATGTAACAGACAGTGTAAAGCTGATGGATTGTTCATGTAAAACTGAGGCCCAGTCGATGCTAACTTAATCCAGTCTTTCCCAATCCTGGTTCTGGGAACCCAATCCCATGCATGTTTTATATAGATCCCTGCATCAAATGAATGTAGAGATTGATGACAACCCATTCATTTGAGTCAGACATCAAAATCATGCAGGGCAGATTCAGAAACACTGCGACTACAATATATAGTCTAACACCACATATCTGAATGCTAGTCTCTAGAGTGCTAGAGTGTATTTGCTGTCTAATGTCTACTAAAAACTTATGTATTCTTTAAATTAGACATCACAATGTCTATATAATCCCATCCAATAATATTAAATAATTAAAAGAAATACAAATAATACATGTAAAAGAAGATAACAAATTAGGTCATCATATAATTACAAGCTTCTCACTATTGGAGTGAGACAAACACTATGTTTCAAATGTATTTATTTTTACATGGCTAATATGTTTTTTTATTATATACTGTACAGTAGGAGTATAGTTTCAGCAACTGATGTTGCTGAAACAGAAACAAAGAGGTTATTTTTTAAACCTAAAGACTAGGCACAACACTTTCTTAGTGTTTTTATTTTTAAGGGCCTTCATTTTTGGGCTGAGTTTAGTAGCTAAAGATAAGTCTACAAATTGCTCACTTGATCCATTACCGGGAAAAATCATTAAATAATTATTTCCATTCCCAGGGCCCTCTGTACCTAACATAATTAATACACTCAGTTGCAATACCTCTTCTTGACCACCAGGTGGCCAATTGTTATTGCTCATTAAGAATATGGCTTGAATACAATGATCTTTCATTTCTTTCTTGTTTTCCTGATAAATCTAAATTTAAATGGGCCTAAGCAGTCAAACACAGCCTGCTGAATTCAGCATAGAGGAAATGTGTGAATAAATATTTCACCAATGTTATATTAATTTTCATATTTTTACTTGGCTTTTTCGGCACAAGTCAGAGTGAAATATAGTTTGAGTTTGTAGCATTCTGTGGAAGATGTCAATTTTGTAAAGGTTAGGAATAGTCATTTAGCATTTTTATGACTTAGGCATAGACTCCCAAGTATTACAGGTACTTCCAATCCTGTTTTAACCCCATAATTTGTTCACTCTCTGCCAGAGAGATATTTTGGTCCCACTAAGGGTCACGAAAAGCCTGCCAAAGTTCCTAGACATTCCTAGCCACTAGTACATTTCCGTTGTGAAAACCCAGATGTGAAAACTAGTTCCTACTGGAATAGACACATCCCATGGTTTAATTATATTCAATCCTATGTAATGTTGAATGCACACTCTATTAAAGGTATGCTTCTCAATGGTGTTATGTAACTCTCTGGGATATGAAGAGGGCTACATTTTATTATATTAATATATTGTATATTTACAATATGACAACAGAGGAAGGATAAAGTAGCAAAGGAAATACCTAAGAAAACCAGGTACTGTATATGCAAGTGTCAAACACTGTTAACAGATGCTGCTATCATTAATATACAGCTACTGTATAGCAAAATGGCCTATACACATCCTTCATTAACATTGAGAAGTAAAGAGTAATGTGAGCTACTCAGCACTTAAAACATTGGTTTCAACCACTAGCAATTCCAGACCAAACCTGAGGAGTGTTGCTTTAAAATATAAGGTGTAATTCTTACATGTCTAGAGGTGGTATATTTGTTTCTATTCACTGTATACTGTACCATACTATATAAATGAATGCTATTAATGTTTATCATGTACATTTGTTTAATTGTCTTAGGGTAGAATGGGCAGAACGGGTTTTCCTGGGATGACTGGGTCAGAGGGGTTAAAGGTGAGCATAGAACAGTGTCTGAAATGGACCATCTCAAAACAAGAAGTACAGTACATACAAAGTATGCATTACAGTGTATTGCTAACACCTGTGCTTGCAGGGGGAGCCTGGTGTTGCTGGGAATGCTGGACCCATGGGGGAAAAAGTAAGACGCTGTGATGAATCAGTTTGAGTCTATCTGCACACGTACAGCTTTCAACAACCATGCATGTAACCCTAGCATAATCTTAAAGGACACATTTGAAACTTTGTGTATTTCCTTATTCTTTCATTATCTGTCATGTTGTTGATGGGCGAGTATGATGTTTACACTAGTCTAACCTTCAACGGGTATCCATCTCTATCCATCCTCAACCGCTTATCCAAGGTCGGGTCGCGGGGGCAACAGCTCCAGCAGGGAACCCCAAACTTCCCTTTCCCTAGCCAC
>JAODUG010003826.1:0-10986 GCA_027564795.1 Aphredoderus sayanus
AGGCTCCAGACAACACAGCTCTCAGGTTCACAGGGGCTCGCAAACCTCTCCACCACGATAAGGTGATGGTTCCCGGAAATTCATATCATGGTTCTGAAATTCATATCATTATTATATAATATTTACTATGCAATATCGCATTACTCTCAAATACCTGTTATTATGTTTTTTATTTTTTGTTATTTAACCTTTATTTAACTAGGAAGTGCCCATTTATATTAAGAATAACTTCCAAAGGAGAGCCAAAGATATTATTACTAGTTTATGTTTTCATTTCATCTGTTTGCTTATATTTTATACTATTTAGACTATTTTCAAGTATTTTACAGACAAAGGTTAATGTAATATTAAGTGTTTAGCAGGTTTGTATTGCTCACAAACCTGTTTATTAACAATTAAATGACATCTTTAACTTTAAACTGTATCTGTTAACCTACTGCAAAGTATCTTATAGCACACTTTAGGTGGGAAAGAAAGCAATAAAGCTGTGGAGAGGAAGACTCCAATTTATCAAACAATTTATATTAAATGCAAATGTTTGTTAGGAATTTGACACTGCCAGCCGTTACGTAACAATTATATAATAATTAAGTCATTTATTTACATATCCTTCAATGAATTTATGACACCTCAAACCAAATGTCCTCTAAGATTGGAATATGTTAATAAATATTGTGTCGAGTCGCCATGACAACAACAAAAATGCACAATGAAAAATACAAGAAACACTTTGGGTCAAAATACAGTAAGTTCTCCATATCTTATCAAGCTGTTGTGGAGTAGGCTTTTATAGGCATGTTTTACAGCCAGACTGTTATGTGATATGGCAGTATAGACATGATTAAGAATTTTAATGTTAATGATTAAGAAAGTTTAAAAAGTTTAATATAACCAAAGCACTGTGTGTAAAATCAATTAAACAACACATGAACCATATGTTCAGAATTCTCACATTAACAAAGTATCCCAAAATGTTTTTAACAAACTGCCGCTAACCGGCTTGTAGATTATTTTTCACTTTCAAAGGGTTTTTATATGATGAAGATGATGCATAGAAGTGACAGACAGCAAATCATTTGAATGACTATATTAAATAATAAATAAGTGGGACCATGCATGTGTACAGTATGTGTACATGTTTGTGTGTGTGTGTGTGTGTGTGTGTGTGAGTGTGTGTAGGTTTGTATGTGTGTGTGTAGGTGTGCGTGTGTGTACAAATCAGATGTGATTGCGTTGGTGGGGTTGAATGTTACTTGGTATGAAGGTGGAATATAAATTATGCAAAATATCTGTGTGTGTGTGTATGGGTATGTGCGTGTGTGTGTGTGTGTGTGTGTGTGTGTGTGTGAGTGTACTGTGTGGGCACGACCACTTGTTATTAACAAGTTATTGGTTGTAAATATGTGGTAATGTGCGGTATAGAGATTTTGTGGCTTCAGTAAATACCTACAGTGCAGCCACAGCCATCTACTGCTGGACAAGGGAAGCAGTGTTGTGGGGGCATTCTGATGTCTTGCTATGGGGCACCAGTGTTGTACACTTTAGCTCTAAGCTAGCATACAGAATTGAACAGCTGAGCCAATCACATCTGTAATATGTAACATATGTGTACTGTATGTGTTGCAGGAAATGTCCAGATGGGTTTGACTGTCTGAAGACGGGAAGAAACCCCAATTATGGGTACACAAGCTTTGACACTTTTGGCTGGGCCTTCTTGTCACTCTTCCGACTTATGACACAAGACTACTGGGAAAACCTTTACCACCAGGTATCTGTCTGAAAATATTAGAATCTAGCCTACTTTTTTAGCCTATTGCCAATAAAAAACTCTAATATGTAATACATAATAATTTGAGAACATTTAAAGCTAGCCATATGATGCAGATATTTACCTGAGGCACACAATGAGGCACCTTAGCACCTTTGGAGTTACAAATTGTATGGCTTCTTGAAGCGACAGTCACTATTAAGTGGCACACAAACCATCATTCAGTGAATTTGACTGATATGGGACCTTTAATGAGTGTTGGTGACTCCTCCCAGACACTGCGTTCAGCCGGTAAGACCTACATGGTGTTTTTTGTGGTGGTGATATTCCTGGGCTCATTCTACCTGGTCAACCTCATCCTGGCTGTCGTGGCAATGGCCTACGAGGAGCAAAACCAGGCGACCATCGCCGAGGCCTGGCAGAAGGAACGCGAGTTCCAGATCGCTGTGGAAAGACTCAAGAAAGAGCAACAGGTGACATAACAACTACAATGTTTCACTTTTGTGTCCGTATTAAACACAAAGCAAATGCAATACTTTATTAATATTGAATCTGCACTCCCCTCAGGCTGCTGCACAGAAAGCTCTGGACACAGAGTCGAACATCTCACCCGGCCCCTCCCCATTTGGCCCGCCATTGGACAGTGGTGAGGTGCGGAGGCAGAGCCAGGGTCTGGTGGGTGTGGTAGATGTAGAGGCAAACATATCAGAGGAGAAGCTTCTGCAGACTGATTCCTCTGAGGTGGCAAAAGTGAGGATATTTGTTTTTCTCAGCAGCCAATCAGACTGTTTGTTAATGTTGATGGGCAGCCATGGTTTAATGGCTGACTGTTTTCCTCTCCTCTCCTCTCCTCAGCTCTCTTCGCTTACCCCACAGCTCATCTCCTCTCCTCTTCTCTCCTCCCCATTCCTCTCCTCTCCTCCTCAGTCTCTCCATCCCTTCCTCTCTCGCTCCCTCTCCTCTCGTACGCGGAGAGGAAGCCAGGTGTCCACCATCTTTAATCTTCGTCTGAGGAAGACCTCAGAGGGAGACCTGGCCGATGATGAATGCAGTGCGGCTGGTGACCTGATCCCAGCCCCGCCGTGGTCGCTACGGCGACTCAGCACATTCAGTAGTGCCAGCAGGGGGTCCCAGGTCAGACACACACACACACACACACACACACACACACACACACATACTTATACATACCTCTCACAAACACTCTCATACAGTAAATTTACCGTAATTAATCTGTGTGTGTGTGTGTGGGTGTGTGTGTGTAGGTCTTCTATCCATCTCTGAACATTAACGGGAAACTGTTTGTTGGCGTGGAGCAGAATGGGGTTTCCCCTTCCAACCTCCAGGGGCTCCCAGCTTGCATGGAGAAGGTCAATGAAGAGAGTGTAAGTAGTTTGTGCGTGTACACATGACTGAATTATTTGCATAACACATAACTGTGCTGTGACATCATGACACATACACATGCATACCAACACACACACACACACACACACACACACACACACAAGCACACATTGATATCAGATCTCAGGGCTAAAATAAGCTGCTGCTGTCAGAATCTCTTCATTGCTGACCACACACACAAACAATATGTGAACACATCCTATTGTGTCTGTATGCTGTGTGTGCGTGTATGAGTGTGTGTGTGTGTGTGTGTGTGTGTGTGTGTGTGTGCATGTGTGTGTTGCTTTTCTCTGCTGTGTAAAGTTTTCCACAATTTAAGTGCCATTAAAAGCCTTTATCATATTATTTAGATATCAATATGTAGGAGCAGTTCTAATTAAATCATGGTCACAGATTAGTGCTTTTGCCTGTTGATAAATTGTTTGGTCAGGAAGTAAGAACCATTGTGTGTTTGTGTGTGTGGTTAGAGGAATTCTGCTGTCATGGTTTGTGCATGCTTGTTCTAGACATAAGCAACAATGTTGAGCCTAGTGGGAATGGAATGGAATTCTCCCTCTATTTAAAGGAAGAGCTCAATAAGGAATGTAAAGGGACCAGGAGAGAATTCAGAATATAAAGAATAGGAAGATACTTCCTACTCTCAAGAGTATCTCTCTCACTATCTCTCTTGATTTTTCTGCATTCCCTCCGTGCCTTATGTAGCTGTCTGTTTCAAATTTTGTAAACGGTTATAAATGTGATATAAAACATCAATAACTGTTTCCCAGTCCAGGATAAACTAGTTTCCATTCCAAGATGACATGGCTTTCAATCTAGGATAAACAGATTTTCCAGTCCAGGATAAACTGGTTTATACTCCAGAGCAGACATCCATTGTGTGTGTGTGTCTGTGTGTGTTTGTGTGTGCTAGCAGAGACTCATGGGGAGATGTGCAGTACAGTGGACAGTGGAGTGGGTGGATGGAATGAACGAATGAATGAATGAATGAAGGAAGGAAGGAAGGAATGAGAGACACAAGAAAGATGGAGGGGATGGCAGACGCTACGTAGCCACGGAAATGAAACCGTGGCGACGCACAGTAGAAACAGAAGCTAAAATAATGCCTGGCTGCATGTGATCTTAACAGTCATAATGAGGTGTGGCCTGACAGACTGGATATGTGTGTGTGTGTTGGTAGAACTTCAACATACTGTGTAATGGCTCTTGCAATCAGGAATCCTCCCAGCTTCGCCCCCCTCACAGGTGGATAGTCAGCCCCTGCTCCCTTGATCCCCTGGCTCTCTGGAACACAGGAGCATGTTAAACACAAGAGAGACCAGAAAGGGAGAGAGGCCGCTCCCGTGATAGTATGCAATGCATGTGCGTGTGTATAATAGCATGCTATTCCTCTGTGGTGTCCTTAGTGGTATAGTCGGGGGGCGGAGGGCAGGGGATGACCTCACATCTTTGCGCGTCTCATTGGAAGACAGTAACCAGGAAGTGTTATGAAATCATCCCTGGCCAATTTAAGGAGAGCAATCCTTATAGAAGTCAGTGTCTCTCCCATAAGGGGACACAGCAAGCCCCAGTCTAAATGATGTAATGCCATGGGATGTGAAAAGGGAAGCCACAGGCTGTATTGTTTGAATTGATGTGGCATTGCCTTAAATAAACTGTTTTGCGGACATTTGTCAAGGCCATAGACAGGGATTCACTAATGTCAAGGTGTTGATATGATAAGACTGAAACAGTGTCCACGCCCAGCCATTACACTCTCCCTAATGCTAAAGTCCTGTCTCTATAACAAGAACATTTCTGGTCACACAGTATGAAGTACAATATAAATAAATATGTGACATGTGTACAACAGTAGAGTACTGTGTTTACGAACACTGCCGCTCTCTGTTCCAGGTACCAACATCCACCACAGAACTTAGCACCATGCTGCTGCCACGCCCCTCCTTTGCCCAGGATTCCCTGCACCGGGATCGAGCTCTCAGCGCTGCTAGCTACCTTACAGACGCCATGGAGGGTATGGATCAATAGCCTTACATTAGTAGACTAACTGCCTACTGTACATATAGTGAGGTTATAATGAGGTTAGATTGCGATTCTCAATCACATATATAGTCAACAAATAATTATATTGATTCTGTTAGTATTGTGTTACGTTGATATAGAATAATGGGTTTAATGAGGTATTCATTTAAAAGTGGTGTAAGAGGCTATGGTAAAATGCTACAGTGGTGTCAACTAAATGACATCTTAAGCACTCTATTGTTTTAAGAGGCTGTATTGAGTTAATGCCTCGGTTGTGTTGAGTAAGGAGGACGCATTCTGTTGCATTGTGAGGACGTTGTGAGGTTAACGAAGTTTAACAGGTCACCATCTGCTCTCTTTACCCAAAATGCACTGGGTCTATGTGAGTCATCCCCCGGGAAATACCGACTTTGTTTTTCAGCGAGAGTTCCTAGTTCCCCTCATTAACCATGTAGTTGATGTGTCTGGTGTAGGTGTGTGTGTGTGTGTGTGTGTGTGTGTGTGTGTGTGTGTGTGTGTGTGTGTGCGTGCGTGTGTGTGTGTGTGTGTGTGTGTGTATGTGTTCTCACAACCACAGTAAAACATTCCTTCCTTCCATTCTTTCTTTAATCCTCTTCTTTCATTCTTGTACCATTTCTCTCTCTCTCTCTCTCTCTCTCTCTCGCTCTCTCTTTCTCTCTTCCTCTCTCTCTCTCTCTCTCTTTCTCTCTCTCTCTGTCATCTCATTGATCTGACAGTTGCCATTGTCACCACAATTACAGACAGAGAGCGTGTGTGTCATCAAAACTGTCACCCTTCATTTGGACATAGAAACTACTAGACTTAGAAGTCAGTCAGACTTTGTGACCCTCCTCTCACTCACACAAGTTTGTATCAACCTGTTAGAACTGAACATTTGGGCGTTACATCATTAACATTTTCTGTTTAGTGGTGTTATTTGCGTTTCCTACATTTTGTGGGCAGATGTAACAATTCATTAATAAACATCCCCTTCATTAATATTGATTTTCCAGTCCACAACCCAACCCCTTCCTGTGTTTAAACTAGTCATTCGTTTTCAGTTCTATTATAAGTCCTGTGGGGCAGTTTCAATAGTGAACCGTTGATCCACACAAGTCTTGAAGTTTTTCTACTATACGTTATTCTTACATCTTAAATTTGGGTAATACCAAATGTCATGCTGTCATGTCATGTCATGTTTTGTAGTATAGATAATTCAGAGACAGCTTGTCTCCTCAACGTCTGTCTCTATATTCTTCTTCTCTGGTGTTTTTCCTGGCAGAGCTTGAGGAGGCCCAGAAACGGTGCCACCCCTGCTGGTACCGGTTCGCCCATCGCTACCTGGTGTGGGAGTGCGGGCCAGACTGGCTGAAGGTCAAAGCCCTGGTGAACATCATGGTGATGGACCCCTTCCTGGACCTGGCCATCACCATCTGCATCGTCCTCAACACACTCTTCATGGCCATGGAGCACTATCCCATGACGGACGAGTTCAACGGAATGCTGAGCATCGGGAATCTGGTAGGATGGAGGGATGGATGGTTGGATCGATGACAATGCAAGAACATAGATAAATAGAAATAGAAATATGTCAAATTATAACTTTTCTATTACATTCATCTACATCTATAAAAACTAAAAGTAGTTATATACTGTATAATACAATTTACTTAATTCAATTAATATACTTCCTATATTGATTATATTCATTATTTATTTGCAGCATCTTAAGTTTCCCTTTCATTTTCATTTAACCTAGCATTTAGCAGATGCTTTTATTTAAAGCCACCTACAGTAGGTCCATTTTTAGCTGAATAAGGTGGTCATGCACCAGTAAGCACATTCTGTTGGAATAGTGACATCAGAATGTCATCAGAGCTAACTTCGTTATACATCTCACATCACATTGTACTGAACTTACTTCATCAGCTAGTGTGTGTGTGCGTGTGCGTGTGTGTGTGTGCGTGTGTGTGTGTGTGTGTGTGTGAGAGCGTGTGTGTCACCTGGCTAAGGTAAGTGTGTGTGACAGTTGAGTACCTGCAGGTGGCGTCTGCCTCCGACAGAAAGTGAAAGGTGATGCTGTATGCTAATTGGCTCACCTGAGGTGTGAAAACCTGCTGGCATATCGCCACGGCGATCACGCCTACACACTTAAATACACACGCACACAAAAAAAATGCACACCTGCCCAAGTGTGTCCTGCCTGTAGGCAGAGCTAACGGTTATTAATAGAAACAGAATAGAATTAAAATGATAGAACCAGCAGCTGCAGGCTGGCCTTCAATCTGTGAAGCAGGACCTTACAGTAAACCATACAAAGGAGTGTTAAACCACTTTTTACTGTACTTAAACCACGTTTTATGTCCAGGTCATCTGTACAGCCCTGAACAGCACATTGCATGTGTTTAACCCTCCTGCTGTCCTATGGGTGAGAATGACCCGGTGCACTCTCCAGTAGCAGGCGCCAACCACAACACGGACATATGACATTCTGCGGTTGGCTCCCTCTGCTGGTAGTCTGCTGAACACCTTAGGACAGCAGCAGGGTTAAAGACTCAAGGGTATATGCTACACTCTTGTAGCTTGCTTACTATTCATTAATTAATTAATACATTATTATTATTATTAATATACTGTACAGTGAAGGTCGATTTATGGTGTGCATCAGGCTATGGCACATGCTGGAAGCATAAATCAGTCTCATGTTTGGCATAAAATAATATTTGTACAGCATTTACTGTAATTGATAACAAAAATCAATCCTATTTATATTTAAAAAAATATAATATATATAATTATTATAATAAATTGTGCAAAAAATATATACATACATATAGCAAACAGTACAGTGCATTTATTATACAGTACTAGAGTTTCTCACTGGCACAATTGTGTGTCTTTGTGTGTATGGGCCACCCTTTCTTTTGCTGATGTTAATATAATTAATGACATAATGCTGATGTCCACAACATCTAAGCAAAACACACACACACACACAAACACGTGCGTCACGTAGCTGTTGTCACATTGAGGATGTCCTCTGACTTTAACAAGTACCAGGGACACACACAGACACACACACAAACATGCACTGCTGTTTTGTTCAGGCTAATCTTCTCTTGAAAAGAAAAGCCAAATAGAAAATCCTTGATGTACTCATGAGCAAGTCAGGTAACTTTGTGCATGTGTTTTCCTGTTGTTCAGGTGTTTTCTGGGATCTTCACAGCAGAGATGGTGCTGAAGATCATCGCATTAGATCCGTATTATTATTTCCAGACAGGATGGAACATCTTTGACTCTGTGATCGTCTGCTTGAGTCTGATGGAGCTGGGATTGTCTGACGTAGAGGGCCTGTCTGTCCTGCGCTCATTTAGATTGGTACACACATACACACATATACATGTACACACACTGTATAAACACACACACACACACACACACACACACACACACACACACAGAGAGACATTTGTTTGTTAATTCGTCTCAGTCTTGTTCTTTTCTCTTTTTCTTCAGCTGCGTGTCTTTAAGCTGGCTCGCTCGTGGCCCACCCTCAACACATTGATAAAAATCATCGGGAATTCCATGGGAGCGCTGGGAAACCTGACACTCGTCCTCGCCATCATCGTCTTCATCTTTGCGGTTGTGGGAATGCAGCTCTTTGGAAAGAACTACCAGGTCTGACCTCCTACCTCTAATCTTGACCACTTCAGCATATGTGTAGGATAGTTTAGTGGTCTTGGTGTTTGACTCACAGCCGCAAGGTTGTGGGTTCAAGCCCCGGAGTTGCTGAATTACCTGCAAACATCCTTGGGCAAGATGTCTAACCCCAATTGCTCCCAGTGGTTAGGTGCTCCTTGCATGGCTTGCACTGCCGTGTGTGTGAATGGTGAATGTGAGGCAATAATGTACAGCATCTTTGAGTGGCCAGTAGGCTAGAAAATTGCTATATAAATGCAGTCCATTTACATATACAGGACAAAACAAGGCATGACAGCTTTGTACTTACAGATCCATTTCTGTACTTAAAGGTCCATTTCTGTCACTATGATCTACTAAGATACAGTGCCACCCCGTTAAAGTCTCTCTGCCTTTTCACAAATTTCAAATGTCACTTTAACGGTAAAGTTAGTCAATCCTGAACTCAAGTCAAAACAAAAAAAATAGCTGCTCCCTTAGAAGCTCTGCCCCACACATTGGAAATGCATTGCGAAGGCTATGGTAGTGTTGTGTGTGCGGTTTGTACCACTTTGTTTCTCTTCCTATTTACGGAGCCAGGGCTGTGTAGAAACACCAGATTATTTTTTCAGCACACATAGAGAACGGTAATCTAGTTGAGGAGATATTTGGTGAATTTTACAAAAAGTTTGTTAGTTAGGCATACAATTGCTTAAAATAAATGAAAGTGCAGTTTTTCAAATGACCAGCTAAACAAAACATAAGTTCTAACTATTTTTGGGAATATAATGTAACAGTGTTTTCCAGATTTCTTTTTTCAAAAGATTTAAGGTACAAACTTATTTGTGCAATTCAGTTACATTACAATAAGGTACATCCCCAGTGGCAAGCATTTGTGTCATTCTGGATACATCTTGACCTTGATTCTGGAGAGTGCATGCCAGGCTGCATTCAAGACATCTTAGAAATCAAAATAAAATTATCTCCAACTCAGTAAATGGTTCCAGTTTAACAAGTCCAATTTATTGCATCTTAGAAATCAGATTCAGAATATCAGATTTTCAGATTTTCTGAGGCAGTTGCACAATACTTGTACTAAGTAGAAAGAAAGTTATTGTGTATGAGCCACAATGTACCTCAGCATTTAGCCAAATACTAATACTCAAATCTCCCACAATGCATCTGGAGAGATTCATTTAGATTAGAAAACCCTGTAAATTTAAGAAATGCAACAGTAGAAAACAATATCTGATCACAATATTACTGTACTGTTCTCCCCAGGATTGTGTGTGTAAGATTTCCAAGGACTGCGTTCTTCCTCGTTGGCACATGAAGGATTTCTTCCATTCCTTCCTGATCGTGTTCCGGGTCCTGTGTGGGGAATGGATTGAGACCATGTGGGATTGTATGGAAGTGGCTGGGCAGCCCCTGTGTATTCTGGTCTTCATGCTGGTCATGGTGATTGGAAACCTGGTGGTGAGTGACCTTTAACCCCATCTATCTGTCTCTCCTGTTCTTTCTGTTCAATATTATTCTTCAATTGAACAAATTCCTGTTATCCATCAATTCCAATAATCACATTTATTGTGGGTTTCATTGACTGATATGGTCTATCCAAAGAACTCATTCACACAAGCTCGCGCACACACACACACGCACACACCTCAATTTATAATTTAATCGACTATTGCCTCGGTTTGTAAAATGTAATTTAATTTTTGGAATCAATGCAGTCCTATTACCTATTGGTCAAAATACATTTGTAGATTGATTTAAATGAAGGTGCTTTTATTTAAACCATGGATGTTTTGATCCTTACAGATCTAGTGTCCTAGAATGTGTCCTAGAATCATAGAATGACCTAGTGTCCTAGTGTCCTAGAATGACATGAGAGAAAAAGAGACTATCTGTCTCTCTTCACCGTTCACCTCCTGACATTACCATGTGAATCCATAATGTTGATACTGTTGTCTTTCTTGCTCTCTCTCTCTCTCTCTCTCTCTCTCTCTCACACACACACACACACACACACACACACACACACACTCCTCTCCTCTCCTCTCCTCTTTCTGTCTATTTAAACATCCATGAAGGCATGCATGCATACGTGTGTG
>JAODUG010003829.1:0-10986 GCA_027564795.1 Aphredoderus sayanus
CGACGCAGTGGGGATGGAGGAGCCTGTGGTGAGAACAACAACCACCAGCAGCACTACCACCGGTGGGTCCTGGGCTAGCCTGGGCAGGGGGGGGGGGGGGTCACTCACGGGCAGGTTGAGCTTGCTGGCGTCCACGGGCTCGTGGAAGGGCCAGGCGAAGTGGTGCCGCCACAGGGACTTGAGCAGCACCTTCTGGAGGAACTGCAGCTGGTTGGTGGCCCGGCCCTGGCGGCCGGCGTCCCGACACGGGGGCTGCGGCGGCCCCGGTGCGGCGGCGGCGCCGTGGCCAAGCGGGGGGAGCAGCGCGGGGCTCTCGAAGCCCTCGTAGAGCAGCGACGGCTTGCGGATGCGCTTGCCCGGATGCCCGCCGCCGCCCGCCGACCCCTGGTCCATCGCCATGACGCCCGCCAGGCCCGCCTCGATCAGGGAGCTGTAGGGTGGAGAGGGGGAGGAGCACCGGTCAGTTGAGCTGCAGGCTGCTGTGAAGAGCTACTTAAACATGCCATGTAAACAGTGTGTGTCCCTACAAAGCAAAACACAGCATAAAAGAAAGTGCCGCCAATTAATCATCGCCTAACCTTGAGCCAGCGTCTACTGTCACGCCTAACGTTTGTTTTATCCGCATGAGCTGCGGGCTGCTGTGAAGATCTAGCCTCTCCAGCTCCAACTTCAGTTGGCAGCGGCCACTAGTCTGGAAGCCCTCAATGCAAAAGTGTCTGTCGCCCATGTAGGAAACAATCAGGCCAATCAACAGTCAGCTGAAGCTTTTCCACCCCAAGATGACGGCATCAGATCAGCGTCACTGATCGGGCACTCCGGCTGATTGGGCGAGATAAAGGCAGTCAGACCAATCGTATGTAAGGGAGCTTGATTGACATCCTTGTGAATCAAGAGGTTCCAGACAGATACTTGTATCGTTTATCCGATACTCAAAAGGCTAATGAAAATCTACTGCTACATGCAAAACAGACTGCAAATGTGCATCTATAAAGCAATTCGCATTATACTACTACATAAAGAAAGTACCACTAATTCATTATTTTGTATGGCAAACCTTGATCCAGCATCTAATTGCATGCCTAACATTAGTTATTATCTTTAATGGTGTGTATACACAATTCAATGTGAATCAATGCCAGGTTATGACTCATCACATCAATTTTAACTTTAGCAGTTTCACAATGAGTTGCCATCACATGAACTTACGAGCCATTCAAATGTTTAGCATTTATTGCCTTAATATGCACTGCTACTTTAATCCCTGTTGAACTGGCAGCGTGTTTTAGTTCGTTAATTGATCTGAGACACACGGAGCACTTCCAGAATCTATAAGCCTCCGATTTCCTTCTCTCATTTGTGCTTTGCCTCTGACGGGACGGAACCTGCCCAGCTCCCTATAAGAGGCTCTCTTTAAGGATTGTGGGAGGGGCTTCGGGTGCTGATGCACCAATGACTGCAGTGTTCTGGGTGGAAATGCTCGAAGCACCGCACCGGCAGTGGACAAAACCTCAAGCAGCAGCGTAGCTCCTGCGTGTAAACATCCCCCTCTTGAAGAACCACAACACGAAATTGTTGTTTGAATTTGTAGTGTTGCATCATAACAACCCGATGAGCTCTCGGCTCTGGTTGGCCTGGCAGGTAGTGTTGTAATGCCCCTGATAGCACACACAGCGCTCCCAGGTGAGTGTCTCCACAGTGACACCATCACATCTGCTAACATGGTTCAAACAACGCAAAAAAAAAAAGAAGAGAATCGTAAAGACAAAACCTCTGACATAAAAACAATCTCTCTCTTTGCTCCAACTGTTTGGCCACCTAATCTTATTTATCAACCGTTACCATAGCAACATGTAATGTTAGCCTCGCCTACAAACTATCACCGACACCCCGGGAAAGTTTACAACCCATCGCAACGAGGTTGCAACATACTGCAAGAATGCCAGTGGGCCACAGGCTAGTTTAACAATGGGAACAAGACCCCCCCCACTGATGCAAGCAGTGAGAGAAAATGTCACAATCCAAATGAGCAAATTATGATTGTAAACAGCTGTGCTTATCCTACAGACAATAGACATTTACAATAAATATACGCAATCTATACAGCGCTGTAATAAGCATATAAACGTAATGGAGAGGATTCTCCCAACAACCTGTAGTACAGATATTCAGAAGACAAGTATTAACTAGTGCATATCTGCTGTTTACAAGACGTGTATATATATATAAATGCAGTGTCTCTTTGCTACTTCACAATCCAAGTGAACATGCATGTGTATATAAATGCTGCACACACTCGGGTTACATAACAAGTCACTCCACCAGGATATAAAAAGTGCAGCAAAAACAATTCCAAATCAAGTGGTTATGAATAAAGCTCTATTTCGGGGTGAATGTTGTCAAGTCCCTGCAATCTAGAAAGCTGAATGAAGAATTATTTCCAGGGCACCAGTGCAGAAGTCAATATTCTGTTTTGCCCTTCACCAAACTACAACAGTGTGAACTCACCATAACCCTACTTTCCCAGCCGGTTGGTAGGAAAAGAAACACCCTAAATCCTGCGGGTAAATGGGGGTTTCTGGTCAATTATTAGCATATTGTAGATCCCGTCTTAAGAATGCACTATACACTACCAACAATGCTTAGGAATTTACTCAATAGCAAGGGTTTCACAATCCCCCTCTTTAAAAGATAACCTACTGTTGATATCTTCCAGTTTGTCTGTTGGAATTGGAACAGAATTACCTTGTTTTATTATCTCGGCCTGTCAAAGGAACCCATTTCTCACCATGTACTTACTACATTTATGATGTTATCACGTACGTGGCCTGTTTCATGAAGGGTGCATGGACTTAAACTGTACAAAATGCCATGTCATGTTAAACCGTTTAGTACATGCTTGTTTTCAAAACATAATATCTGTAAACTCGATGCCATGTACAGTGGTCAGGTTACCAATTATACTGTTGGCTATTTCTTTCAATGATACAACTTTTGGAAACACATTGGACAGTTATTGTACTTTATTATAAATATAAAAGTGTTCAAATACATTAAAAGACATTCATAACACTGACTTTCTGTAAATAAAAATAAAAAAGACTCATGTTAGCTGTACATAACGCTAAAATAGTTCAAACCGGATCAATTATGAAATAAAATATATTCTTTCTAGACACATGCACAAAACCTAGGCTATGTCAAGAAAAATTGGTGTTATTAAGCACACAACGTAACGACCCTTTAGGTCGTGACATATGCCACTGAGGCTCAGTAATACCATCACCACTGACTGATACTAATACTGTACACTACCCAAAAGGCTACAGGCCATGAGTCACATGGTCACAACAACAAACCGGCCGACGGCGTCATTGCAAGTGTGTACCTACAAGCAAAACACCGGTACGGCACCGCCGCGGTGTCGCTCCCATTACTTCTGCAAACAAACTCCCTACAGACTGCAAAAGGCTGGTGATTTGATAAATGCAACACAAGTTTTACTGGGGAAAAAAAAGGTGGGACCCAGCTAAATGCCAGTACGTCAAGCATATTTTTAAAAAAGGGTCTAAACTACAACACGTTACCGCACCACAACACAAGTGAACAGAGCGCTAGACAGAGGCCTAAATGGCAAGCCTACTGTACTTTACGGGTTAAGCAACTGGGAAGCTAATGCTAACCAAGTTAGCCTTACCGACCCAGCCAGAGAGAGAGCCGCCAACGGCAGAGGCGCTGCGAAGATGGCGCCGGGTTAACGCGAACAGTCGCAGTTATTTACAAACGGCTACTCGTTGGAACTGTCCGCAATTCACAGTAACAGTTTATATAATCCGGTATTGACCAATTTCTTCCTGCAGTAACCCGAAATGTCCATTCTCTACTCCAGCGCGACGAACAACAGCACAGGATGCATAGATAAAAGCATTTTCAGTAAATTGGGAGACACCTCGTATCAATATTCCCTCCGGTGGTTAGCTGAGAGTCAATTTTACCAGTAGATACCTGTCAAGGGGCGGGTTTAGAGCCATATCCATCAGGATGGATCCGGATTCGGTTTAGCTAGACTGTAAATCGGGATCCGACTCTGTTCGTCCGTTTTCTCCCGTCCCCTCCACCGCGGAACTGCAGATACTGCTTCAGTGAAATGGCGACGCTGCGCCTACACCCGTTATTTTATAAACCAACCATTCACTCCATTGGATAGCCTACCCAGAGACGTACACGCCCACTAGCTCCTTATTCGTCGCTTTGCATGTCGGTGAAAGTGGACACGCCCCTCCATAATAAGGTTTTAACGACAACTGTGGGGACTCACCTATTCGCAAATCCTCGCTGTCCATCAAGACATTTCGGGAATACTATTGGCCCCGCAAACCTTTAGATAGATAAATACCGTTTCTGACTGGTTATTGCGCGTAATTCTCTACAAGATGCGCCAAGTCTGGGACCGCCCTCGTCCTTATCGTGTTACATTACGTCAACGTGAGGAAAGCGACGAAGGGGATTGGTCTAGGGCAGCTGAACGCGGGCTTCCAGTGTGAAAACAGAGAAGCCCATTGGTCGCCTCTCAGGGTCACGCGTACTGCTCGGGAGCTAAACTCTCCCCACGAGTTCTTCTTTCTGCAGAATATCCGCATTTCACCAGTACTGCATGGGCGCCATCTTGAAACACAATGCAACTACAGTTAAATTCGAGTATTTACCAAAATACTGAAGTTGTACATAAAATAAAAAGGTAGCAAATGGTTTGTGTTATGCGTTGAAAGGCAACTATTAAATAAAATTCCACTTTTCGTTACCGTCGTTACCCAAAAGTCCACATACGTCCAAACAAGGCCCCACACTGTTAATATCTAAAAGGACAACTATTTTGTAATGCAGGACAACATAAAGTTGACAGACATTTAAAATGTAGCTGCTGATCCCCTTCAACTACCTCGCAAAATATAAAAACTTGAAACCAAACGGTATTCAACACACAACCTGCCCTCCACTGAATGACACAGCAATTTGCCCTTCCTGCTTCCATTGGCCTTAGACAGGACACATACACAACAAAAGGCCACACGACCCTATAAAACGCAAAATACGTAAAACGACGAGGATTATATATATTAAATGTAAGCCATATCAAATGTAACATTACCACAGGCCTACAGCATACCCATAAATAATACCACACAATCCTCTACAATTCAAGAAGGATCGAAAGCCAATACCTAAATACAATTTACAATCTACCGCCAAACAACTACATAAGTTTACTGAAGCAATCCAATATACAGCCCTGACAATGCTCACTAGAAATGCAACGACTGCCTACACAAAATGGTTACCTAACCATTCGCACCCATCCCCCATACCAAGGTTACAGGTTCCCAACAATGTCACTGTAATACATTTACGTCAAATTATCAAAGAAAACAAAACATACAACACATTGAACAACTGTGTGGGAAGAAATACAACCAAAATCAAAAAAAGACAACTGCTTAAAATAAGTTGATTCTACATTTCCAAAATATGTATGCCATAAAAAACCTTGAATAAAATAAATATAAATCTTGTTTTGTAAATCCAAAATGTTGCGAAACTTTTCTTCACATTATCTTCTTGTCTTCAACCTCGATACTTTTTAAGCAACACATTTCCCTCAAACATGTCCGCCGTCCTCCCCCATTGCATGGGGGACGGTGGGGGAGGGGAATCATGTGATAACAAGATCACAGCAATGTTGATCGAAACTTGCACACGTGGCATTCCGTCAAAAAAATTACGTTTCCAGAGGGTGTAGTCTGCGATCTTCGTGATATTGCATGTGTCCACATCACTTTACATTAAAAATACAAAACTAAAAATAATCTACGCGTATTTTAGCATTCAGATAGAAAAACCGGGAACAAAGAGCATACTTTCTATTACATTTGTAATGTTTCCATTGGTTGTCGCAGACCACGTGATGCACATCCTCTTCAGCGTTTATCGATTTGAAGATTCTCTATTGCAGTGCCTTTTGCCTTCTACTCTATTCCCTGCGTGCGCACAGCCAAATCCAACTCGTCTTATTTGTAATTTCTATGCTTTTCTTACGGGGAATAAAGTTTCTTCCTGCGTCTAAATAGCAAAGCTGACGGTCCTCGCAGCCTGCAGAAGACACCACACTTGCGCATGCGCTGAATGCCATTACGGCGCCTTCATCTAGAGACTGCATTGTCAGCAACGCGGGCTGACCTAAGATCAGTTTCGTCTTTTCCTAGAATGATAAAAGTGAAAATCAATATGCCTACGTTGTGGGAGTGAAGTGATGTGTTCCGTGTCAGACATCATCAAAGAGAAATGGCACCTAAATATATATATATATATTTAGGTATATATATATATATATGCCAAATATATATATATGCCATTTCTCTTGCCAAATATGTAGGTGCCATTGCACATTATATAGGTATAAACGCCTATACCACAAAATTAAATGATGAGACAAGATGAAATGTTATCTTTATTTTTTCTTTAGGCTCGCTGAATTTGATCCTAGAGCATCTGATGCTCCCAGAGCAGATAGGCACTCAGTGTTTTAAATCATAAGTGGGGATTCAGGGTCTCCCCGTGTCCAGGAAAATAAAATGTAATATATTCACACACCCAACTTGACCTGTAATGTCTCAGTTGAGACGGGATAACTTTTAATGTCCGCAAGTTCACTTGATTAAAGGCAAGTCAGTGTTAGATGCCTTGTCTCATGTTGGTTTACTCTGCAGTTGCAGCCCACATACTTACGAACAACTGTTTGCATTATGACGTGTACTCTTGCTAAGTTGTCTCATGACATGCAAAACCTCTAGTTCGTCTCATATTCCACTTTGTTCTTTTGTTGCATACGGGAACACCCAGGGCGCTGTGGACAACCAGCTCTCTCTGCGACGTTACCAGGCTCAAACTACTAGATGAAACTCAAAATAGATTGCACCCTCCACAACCAGTATATCTGACCTGAAGCACGGGCATAGAGGGGTCCTGTGGGCAGAGTTGGGGGGGTTGGGAAGATTGCGTCAGAGTCAGCCTTCTCTGACTCACCACCAGTAACTCTAAACGCTTTCTCTATCCCTCCCTGTCTCCCCCCCCCCCCCCCTCTCTCTCTCGCTCTCTCTCTCCCTCCCCCTCTCTCTCTCTCTCCGTCTCTTTCGCTCTGTCACATGATGCCGACCAAACCAGCAGGGGCAGTTGGTTGCCAGGGAACCTCTCTTCTTTACAACAGCTCTCGTTCAGTTCTACAACATTCTAGAGCCACCATACCTACTAACCTGTATGATTAGCTCATGGCCACTGGCATATAGTATCCAAAAGACATGGCCACTGGCATATAGTATCTCTCTGAATAACTAAATTCATTAATTATATACATCGGGGGTTTTGAGAGTCGGAGTGAAATCTCTGCAGTGTGGGATATCTTTTTGCAACTCGCAAGATTAGTCCCCGTGCGATCCCTAGTTTAGGCTTTGTGGGGAACAAACTGTGTCAGTAATGTGTTTGTTTTTCCACATCCACATACACTGCCCCCTTCTGTTATTGTTTGCTTAGCACACCTCACTTAAGTGTGTTGCTTTCCATTATGTCTTGTTGCTATTTCCCGCGTGTCTCTTTGCTACTAGTCCTGCGGCGCGGCTAACACAACATCACGTCCTGTGTCATCGTTGTGACATCTTTTGTTGCTTTTTCTCTTTAAAACACAATTGGAGATATTTCATTTGTGTATATAAGTCCAGGTATACATGGCAGCTGTCAAAACATTTTGTAAACATGTAATCTACCTGAAAATGAAAGGCTTCACTATTGTCAAAAAAAGGCCCGGGACATAAGATTACCATTGACAACATCTTCGAGGGAAAGGCGATTAGGATTTCATGGTTTCTAATCCTGTTTGACCAACCTTTAAAGCATAAGCCCCATGAGTGCTCTTTTTCATTAAATTAATGTATAAACTTTAGCCCATTCATGAGCTTGGTGTGTGGCTACTATAAATATACAGTATAACACACACACACACACACACACACACACTGTGCTATACTGTATCTAAAATTAGCAGGTGCAGAAATAACATATAGACTAATATATATACTGTATGTCTCCATCTGAAAAACATTAAGATTGACGATGTACCCTTATGGCTTATTAACATGTTGTTTTTATTAAGGCTGTATGTGTCTTATGCTTGCTCCCCTTCTCCCTCCAACCCCCCAGCTGTGTGAAGTCATGTACACAGTGTCAAATGGTGGTGAAAATGCTTTTCATTGTGGTTTACACCCCACCCCCCACAATTACCCTATCTACATGCAAGATTAGCGATGACAGCAAGCAAGAGAATGAAAAGGGCAGGGCCAGAAACACACAAAAGAAGAAACAAAGAGAAAACGGTGTAACATCAAATGAGTGGACGTGGGAAAGAGAGAGAGAGAGAGAGAGAGAGAGAGAGAGAGAGAGAGAGAGAGAGAGAGAGAGAGAGAGAGAGAATAATAAGCAGCCAATCAACCATACCTGGCAATACTTGCCACTAACATCGCATTAGGTGAACATACACTCACATTCACGCGGGCCTATTCATTGCAGTGTAGTCTGTATATGTATAATGCACGGTTTTAGTTTTATTCAAAGCTCCATATGCTGCTAACATGTAGGTTTCCATCTCCTCACTGGCTGCCAGCTAGAATTGATCGCTGATCCCATTTATGGCACAGTTTACTAAACAGTCTGCATGGTCAGCCACCCATGGAGAGAGTTATCGGTCAGCTGCGAGCGACGGCTCAGCCCGCGATCCTCATGCAAGTTTCACCTTTGTGTTTCTCTCCGTCCTGTCTTAAAGTCTAGCGGCGATCAGGCATTACCTGCTAAGGCCCCTTAACAGACTTAACAGACCCTCCCCCCTTTCCCAACCTTTAAGTCACTCCTTTCTTCAAGTTTTTATATTCTCCCATTTCATTGCTATTTAATCTTTCTTATAATGCTCTTTATTTAATGTATGATGTTACGATAATGTTCATGTGTGAACTTCAGTATATAATGTGTATGTCTTGCGTGTGCCATAGCTTTATTGTAATCTGTTATGTTTGTGAAATATACTTTATAATGCTTGTTTGTTTAAATCTGGCTGATATAGCGATAAATTACGTTTTCCTGGGCGAAATAATATTGAACTGAAAGTGTCTCAATAATTCTGTAATTTGGTGATTGTGTGAGTGCACAAGCACGAACCTCTAAAGCACATTATTTTACGTCGATTAATGTTTTTATTTGCTTGACTGAATAATGCCGCCATCTAGCGACTAGTATTGTTTAGCACAATAACAAAATATCACCTTGCGTAATGGAATTTCTTTTTTTATGCCTTGTGCTTTCCTCCCATCTAGTGGCAGTCTAGGTAATTACAGGAACATTCAAGACAATGCGGCTTTACCGTAATATTAACCTAGTATATTCCTGTGAAATTACCAGTGAATTTTTTTGCTCAACTTGAGCATGTGCAATTGATCTCTCTGTATGTCACCAATGTAATGTTTGTACAAACTTTTATTATATGTCCTAACATTCCATAGTCTAGGTCATGTATTTCATGTATGTGTATAACATATTAGTCTTGCTGATCTGACTTAGCTGAAGGCAGTGCGCGAGGCAGTTTGCGCTATGTTTTGGCGGAAGAAGGTAGTGCGTTTGAATTAGGCTACTGGCTTGAGCGAAATCACAATATCTGCTTTTGGGAGAAGTAGCCACGTGATTGTCAGGAAACGAGAACAGAGGCAGCTATCTAGGTTTTGGCAGTAATACCACTGAAGCCACTGGAGGCGCTGGTGGACTGCCGAAGATGTGTGATTAGTGTGACCCAGAAATTGGCAGGAAGTAAACGTGATTATATGGCAACAGTAAATCACATTCATCACACCACATACATTACGTGGAAATGTAGGCTGTATGTCATGTGGTTTGCAATATAGAACAGTATTGTAATATAGACTAATATTGTGCTGCTTTAACTAGCAGCCTAAATATAATTTAACTCACTTGCAACTTCGTTATTTTTATATAGGCCTACATTAATTGAGATGTTAGATATGGTGTGTGAAAATGGACGATAATCAAGATCTCACGTTTATGTCATCCACGTTTAACAGGGGTATTTCTACAGACGCATAAACTTACTTCCAATAAATCACGTGGCGGTCTTGTAATAACCTGTACAAGCGTACCTATTCCCTGCCGAAAATAGTTCAAACTCCAGTTACCATAGCGCCGAAAACTAAACGAATGGCTTGCTGATAACGCATTTGATTCGTTCGACACTCCACTCCCCAGGGGAAGTCAGGGGATTTTTCAGATGGCAATCACCTGACTAACCCAAACCAACGCAGAAGTTGTAGCAGAACTGGTAATCTACATATATCTACAGTTTTATAATCCCTTCTTTATAATCAACAGCAACACCCTTGTTATTTGTATAAGGATTATAACTATTATTTCTATGTCCAAAACATATTTAGACACCATCATAACATAATGTACTGAAGTGCATACAGGAATTGGAACTGTATATAAATCTGCAGCAGTCAACTTTTAGAATGAATAATGCTCATAACAATTGCATATCTGCAAACAAACAAACAATCCATTGTAGTCAATCCACTGTAGTGCCTTGCTGCATTCTTGAGGAAGCGCACACCTCTGGCAGCCTGAGCAGTCTCTGACAGTCACAGTCTAGCATCGGAGGGTTATGTGAGGACAACCAATCGTGACGCGTGCTCTGAAATACAGCCGGCAGCTTCGCTGTCATGCGTGCTTGAGCATCGCTGTGATGCTACCAAACCGGTTATGCAGGGAAGAATATAGTTCTGCCCCCCCAACACACACCTCCCTCTCTCTCTTCTCTCTCCTCTGTGTGTGTGTGTGTGTGTGTGTGTGTGTGTGAGATGGGGGGGGGTACTGTATTTCTCTCCT
>JAODUG010003831.1:0-10985 GCA_027564795.1 Aphredoderus sayanus
TCATTTAAAAAAAAATATATATATATATATATATATATATATATATATCGATATATATGTGTGTGTGTGTTTTTGGTAAATTAAATGTTAAACAGCCAAATAGTAACATTTAGACGATAGACGATAGTGCTCTATTTAACTATACATACATTAATTAGGCTACATATATTTGCATTATAGAATAATGTAATTTTCTATATGCCTAGGCCTATAACTATGTTGACATTTTGACTTAATTGATTACATATAGCATTATAATATATTAATTAAATTAATACCCTGTATTATTGGTAGGTCTACATGTTGACATTATCAGTATGATGTCCGTCTTAAACATTTTGAAGAAGAAAAAAGATTTTGCATGCTGAAACCGCCCTCTTCAAGTCTGTAGTAATTGCACGTTGAGAGATGGTTGGCTCTCATCGCTGTTCAGCTGTTCCGTTGCGAGCCGGTACCTCTCTTCTCGGCCCGGTCGCAGACTGGGGGTAGGGGCGGTCGATGACACACATGCCAATGCTGTTCCACCTGCACAGACTCCCAAAGTACGGAAATACACTCCCAGAGAAAGCCGATGAGACCCACATGGGTGGTCAGAGAAATGTATATCTCTGTACCCCCTCGCAATGTGAGCTAATTAAGAGGCACTATCAATCGAGATATTCATGCAGCGGCAGACAAACGGCCGTTAAAAAGACTCTTGGCCATAAGATTGTGGTCTATGTCTGCCTGTGGGCAGAATCTTGTAGTTACTATAAAATAAAGTTTGGTTCAGAGGACTAATTATCCACCATATGACGAGTCACTTGCCATTAACAGAATTATGAAGCCATACAGGCTATATTTTATATTAGAAAAAAATGTAAATGGGAATAATAACCTTTTTACGAAAACGTTAGTTTTAAAAGTAAAGTAGAATATTAAGTAACGTTTTACCATGTGATTTTTGGCAAAATACAATGATAATGAAAATGAACAAAAAAGCTAAACTTTGTCTAAATGGTACGCACAAAATAGAATCGATACGGTATAAGCTATATATTTGTAAGCAATGTTCTATAACGTGTTGTTTTGTGTTATTTTGCAAGATGATAGCTAAGTAAAAACGGAGTTTACTTCCAATGAATCCAACGGAGGCGGAACTCAAATGCTCACGAATCACAAAGCTCTACGTCGGTCCGTAAGGAATGACAGTGCTGCGCAAAAGCAGCCTGTTTGTGCTCGTGGAAAAAAGAGAAAAGGGATGGGCTTACTGAGGCACTAAACCACAACCTGGGTTGCGCCCCGAACCAGTTTAGCAAAATCTCTGTTGCAGTGAGAGCAACTTGTGCAGACGTTTGCAACTGTGCCACAAAAACATTACTCTTTGAGTTTGGAAGACAACGTCTGTGAGGTTTTTCTCGAGGGTGTGCAACAGATACTGACTGGTCGAGATTACTAGCAACTTTTAAAATTAATATTTCTGCTGGATTTGTTTTTGTTTTGATTTGGGCAATGATGGCCACTTACCAAAACCCGGAGGATGACGCAATGGCCTTGATGGTGCACGACACTAATACCGCCAAGGAGAAAGAGCGTCCTAAAGAAGAACCGGTCCAAGACAAGATTTCTGAGAAGACAGATCCGTCGCAGAAACCTCCATATTCTTATGTCGCTCTTATTGCGATGGCGATTCGGGAGAGTTCAGAAAAGCGCCTCACGCTGTCCGGTATTTACCAGTACATCATCAGTAAATTCCCATTCTATGAAAAAAACAAAAAGGGCTGGCAGAACAGCATTCGGCACAATCTGAGCCTCAACGAGTGTTTCATCAAGGTTCCGCGGGAGGGAGGAGGAGAGAGAAAAGGCAACTATTGGACCCTCGACCCAGCGTGTGAAGACATGTTTGAAAAGGGAAACTACCGGAGACGTCGCAGGATGAAGCGGCCCTTCAGACCTCCACCAACCCACTTCCAGCCGGGCAAGTCCCTGTTTGGAGGCGATGGTTATGGCTACCTTTCCCCACCGAAGTATCTGCAGTCCAGCTTCATGAACAATTCTTGGTCGCTCGGCCAGTCGCCCACTCCGATGTCTTACACGTCCTGTCAGATGGCCAGTGGAAACGTGAGCCCCGTGAACGTGAAAGGACTGTCTGCCCCATCGTCTTACAACCCATACTCCCGTGTGCAGAGTATGGCACTTCCCAGCATGGTGAACTCTTACAACGGCATGAGCCACCACCATCACGCACATCCCCACCACCCTCAGCAGTTGAACCCAGCTACCGGAGCACCCCCTCCCGTCTCCTCCAGCAACGGAGCAGGCTTGCAGTTCTCCTGCTCTCGCCAGCCGGCCGAACTTTCAATGATGCATTATTCTTATTGGGAACACGAGACCAAACACCCAGCGTTACACACGAGGATTGATATTTAGAGTTCTGCATAAGGCCTCTTTGAAATAAGAACACTTGAGAGAGTGATTCCTGTGATTTCAGAACAGGGCGAGTATTTTGGAGAGACTTTTTCTGAACAACTCTTTGGGTCCAAATAATGCAATTCAATGCCAGTGGATCCAGTATGGCCTATGTGCGTCAATGCTGAGATCGTTTGCAGAATCCTGGCAAGTGGAAGTAACGAGTCACCTGGACACGAGGTATTAGAATGGCATATTGGGAGCCATTTCGATCGATGTCCCCTGGACCGTTGTATATGGTAGCCAAATTTGTCTTTTGTGACATTTCCCCTGTACAAGGGTTAGACATTTTCAAGTGTGTTATTCATATGCGTAGAAGGCTAACACGTTATGTAAACTTTACGCACGACTTTCCATCGCTACTGCCGAATACAATACAAAACGAAACCAAATTAATTCTAAATGTTATTCAGTGAGAACTTTTCCTCCATGGTACATTTAGAATAATGCCACATTTGTAAAGGCTTAGGTAGAGGAACGATTAGTTGTCCAATTTGTGCTTGTGCTTTATTGCTTTTAACGCTTCTTGACCCCCAGACATGTTAGCAAAACGGTAGCCATTGTCAACTTTTTTAATTTGTTTGTTTCTTATTTTTTTTATAAACGTAAATATATTGTCTCATTAATTTGGGACCATGTTTAATTTTAATTAGCACTTTTCCTCTTTTTCTAGGTTTGTGAATTTCCAAATAAACTCGTTTCTCTTAAAGTAATACAGTGATTATGATGTAATCTGTTTTATGCCTTATGGTAACCACCCAGTTAAACCTCACACTAGGGAACATTTAAAAAAAAACAAAAAAACATATAGTCTAATTTGATAGAACTTTCTCGTGTTTGTTATAAGCCAAGTCTACATTAAAGTATAAATATCTATAGCTTTCGTGGACTACAATTACCATTTATTACGAACTGCTATATGTGCCTAAACGTCATCATAAACACTTACATACATATATGTGATGTATGTTAATATATGTAAGTAAGTTAACTAAGAGTTAAATTCACATCAACCATAATAACAATCATAACCAAAATAATTAGCCAGCTCTCATTAAATTAGAAATGACATCTTATACGGGTGAGTATAGCCATTAAATTATAATGAATTGGTATTATTCTAAATAATTATATTCAAATAAGATATACAATATAATAACATTAATAAAAAATAACAACAACAACAACAACAACAATAATACTACTACTACTACTAATAATAATAATAATAATAATAATACTAATAATAATAGCCTATTCCTGAAGGGGATAAAGATTTCCCTTTGCCCAACAGAAACTGTTTAATCATTAAATAAATATGATATGCCTATACCAATATTTGGGATATATAAATAATAATTTGCTCATATTGATGATGATGATAATAATAATAATAATAATAATAATAATAATAATAATAATAATAATAATAATAAAATAATAATAATAATAACGTCCATATACAAACAATCAACAATCAATTGTAAGGCTAAAGGACTATTCTGAAAACCAAATGCATTAATTAATCTCCATAAAAATAGCCTATCATTGCCTATTATCGACAAGATGAGGTGAAAGAGTTGTCACAGCCAGCGCCACCATGTTAGGTTTGGTGAATTGCATGGTGAAGTATTTTTCTGAATTGTACAAGAAACTCTTGCAGTCCCCGGAGGCCATGATCCTGAGAAGTGATGAAGGAATCGCTTTCAAAACAGAGAATACTTCTCACCGTTTTTCCTATTAACACGTTCAAATTGAATCGTGTAGCACATGGTAAATTGACTTGTCTTGTCAAGATGTTGTTTTATCGGCCATTATCTGAAAGGGTCCTAAAAGGAACGTCGCCGCATTTAACTTAGCCTATAGTATTGTTCTTATTTTGTAGCCTATATACTAATATGCCTATAGCCTGATTTCATTCAAATAAAATAAGCGCTAAACCAATAAAACGATTTGACCCATACTGACACGGAAAGGCAAGCATTTAATTAAGCATCTAAGTCCACTTTCTGCCCATGACTTTAAACATCTTCAATGTGTAACCATTCCATTACCCTGATGCAGCCATGGATCCACCCTCTGCTAGCCATTGCAACTGTAAAAAGACTCCGCAGGACTCGGTTTCTCTTTCTTATCCTCAAAGTAATCGCACAAGCGCTTTCCCGTGCAAAAACCGCGTGTTCATGGTTGGAGCGTCTTACACTTTGCCATAGGTATTTGATTACCATTTCATGGTATAACTTACAGTATTACGCAATTCGCTTAATATATTGTGATTTGGGTGAATTGGTATTTTGGCTTTAATAATAGCGAAACATATTTGACTTGTGTGTGCATAATGTGCATGTGATGGAGGACCCAATGTAAGGCGCCTATGCCTAATAGAAAAAAAAACGATTTGATAATTAATTATGATTAAATGATTATAATCCTAAACTAAATTAGAAATCCTTCAAGCGATATCCTTAACGATATAGCGAACTGACACATCGCTGTAATTACCGGTATAGGCAAAAGAAATATGTCCGTACTTCTATATATCTAATTTCAGAATCGTAATGCAAACGGGGTATACATCTTCTACGGGCTATACGTGGAGGGTTACTTCTAGGAAAAATTACATCAGCCTGGTGTGTCTAAAATCAACATAATAAATATGAATACATGTGAACCACTGACAAACACATTATTAGACAACAGTATTCTTTAACATACTGTATAGAAACGATTAAAAAAGTCAAATACCGTATAGGCTATATAAATATAAAGGAATCGTGCTATTGCTTAGGTTAAATAGGTGCAGCTGGATAAAATACCTCTGCAATTCCTAACTAAACTTAAAATTAACTTTTAACTTAATTCTACAATTGCAAATGCCCAGCCTATACACTCTTGTTAGAGATTTTCATTTTGATTGAATTGTAGTATCATAATGGACATGACGTGTTCTCTGTATTTATGACATTTTATAGACGATTTAACTTCAGAATGGGCGATTTAAAGACTTTAAATTTAATGTGGATTATTTAATAGGATGCATGATCTTAAATGGTGATTTCAGTATAGGCAGCTATAGTCAAAACATAAACTAGATTTATAATGCACATTTGGCGTGAAAGCATGTCAGGATATGACTAAGATTAGGCTGAGTCTACTTTTTAATGTTATGCATTAAAATGTATAGGCCTATATGAGTTTCTGAGGCTATCCCAACCAACGTCAAAAGTGAAAACATAAACACCATTCCCAAAGCAGGTAGCAATAAAATGGGGAAGTAACTTTCACTGTAGCCATATATAGCTGACATCTCTATCCTCATTCGCAATAACGTCAAGACAAGGTTGAAGCTTAGCTGTGTATATTTTTCTGCTTCCTCACATTAATGTTTTGTAAACAATGAGGAGATAAGGCCACGTTTGAAAGGCAAGTGTATTCTAAACACGCTTAAAAATAATAAATAGAAATGTTTCAGGATTTGCTGTGCATAATATGACTAAATGGGTTTTCATCCCTTTAGTTCATTCATTCGTTCATTTTAATATTACATTTTTGATACTTTTTAGTTATGCTTTTTAGGACCATTTGTACAGCTATTTAAACCAGACATTATGTGAATGGCATATATTTTCGTTTCAAAAATATATGCCTACATATGCCTATATATGCCAATATATGCCTACAATAATATGACTACATAAAAAGCAAGTGGCCAGGGAAAGGGAAGTTTGGGGTTCCTTGCTGGAGCTGCTGCCCCCGCGACCCGACCTCGGATAAGCGGTTGAGGATGGATGGATGGATGGAAAAAGCAAGTCATTTATTTTGCTGGCATGCTGACATTTTGTTAAGAGGAGCAGTGACATAAAAATGTATTACTAATAATATCACAATTTCTATTACTCCAACCACTTCGCACATTAGCCCTAATGTAGCCTATACACCGAACCAAGTCACACAGAACGTGAATGTGAATGGATTTGTGCCCGTGTCTTTGTTGGGAACGGGGGCACGGCAGGTGCGCACTTGTGCAGAAAGGTTGACAGTTCAGCCGTTCTGACTGGAACAATGGGCCTGCATACAGGATGTCCCGGGGTCTCGGAGAGATAAGACATGAACCAATAAAAATTCTGAAATCCACAATCTATTTTAAAAAGCTAAATTCACACTTTGATAAATCAGTAGATTTCTCACATTTCAATCCTAAATGGATGTACTATAGCATACTGTATATTGTTCGATTAGAATGCGTTAGCCAGAATCTGAATCGGATTTGGATTGGATAGTCTTCCGCAACTATTGAACACCACGTCTTTCCAGTCGTTGCCCTGATTTTGCGCTTCTGTTTTTTTAAAGAACAAAACGTAGGCCTAAAAAATTTATAGGTCTGTCAGTCTGGATAATTAAAAATAAAGTGTCTAATATTCTGATAACGATCTGCTCCAGCATATTGTTTAGAATGTACAAATAACATTTAAAAAGTCAAAACGAATCTCCGTGGAATATTAAGCATATCGACTTTCTTTTCTTGTCTGTTTTTAAACTTGTTCAATGATTTGCCTAGATGTTATGCTTAATAAAGTCTACAAGTGACGTGTTTGCGCATGAGAGCTGCGTGAGAGCGATGCTATAGGCTACTTAACTGTAGGCTACTTGTAACTGTAGGATACTTTCATCCACAATCGTTCAGTTGATGAATAGATGTGTAATGTTTCTTACTTATTTGTTATTGGGGTGAAAAGGTGTAACTCAATGTGTGGTTTTATTTTCTATAGTATTTTCCGTTGAGTGCGCAGTGAATAACCATAATTATATCCTTTGTTGTGCTCTCAGGGATGAGAGATTATAATCAGCAAGACCAATGAGGTCAAATCATTCTCAATCAACATATTGACCCTGTTTTTTCTTCTTCACCGCCTATAACACGAGTTTACTTGAACCAGTTCTGCGTACGAAAAGCTGTGTCCGGACCGGGTTTATGAGGTGATGGCATTGCCGCACAACATAAGGGGCAACGGCGATGTGACCCGACCGGTCAAGTCACACACAGGTTGCCGGTTTCCCAATGACTGCACACAATTGAATTCCTGGCATTCTTGCGAATGTTTAGGATTGAAGAGCAAACGTTTCCACGTAAAGTAGTGGACATCACCCAACTCCATTGAAAAGGGGAGTGGGGTCACCAGTGTTTGGTATACAACGTCCCAAAACAGGAAAATATGCAACGATTTTATTCACAGAAAATCCGGCGATTGTTCAAATCAGTGTGTACTTTTTATATCCCTTCTTGCACCAGAAGTAGAAGTTAGCCTAATTATGTCGATCGCATATTTTTCAATGACATTACAAAGTGAATATGTTTATTTTCTGAACGCATCATCTCATATACAGTAAGCTCTTCTATACAATCATCTTGTCAAGATTATCTACGTGATGTTTTCAGTTGGTCTTGATAGTTATCTAAATGGCAAATCACTAGAGACAATACATGACATGTTATAATTATTGAATAACCCCAAATAATAACGAGTGTGTTTTGATACACCACCAATATAAATAGGAAATATACATGCACCCTGACCAAAAATCTAATAACATGTCCATAAATACAACCAAAAAATCTGGAGAACCACGAGGTCTGCTCCCTGGATGAACATTTCGTGTGGACGCCTTTCTGTCCCACGCCATTGCAAGACCCAATCGGCCTACTGAACTGTCAGGCCTATAAATGTTGGTCCTTGATCCGGGTAAGTGTCCTTTAAAGTGTAATACAAGATCTAAATTGTTTTGTTTTTATAATACTATTTCCCCCTAGTAATCATATAAAGTATCCATAATTGCTGTCAGAGTGGAGAGTGACTGCTTTAGAACACGTTAGATGTAGGCTATAGCATAGGTAGGCGTATACAGCAGAACAACAAACAAATGTATCGTGTGGCTGAGTCGTGAAAAAATGTATCAAAGGCTACATTTTAAATTAATTATGAAAGACCTGCAAACTGCAAATGTAAGCTAATAGCTGTTATTGTAATAGTAATAGCATTAACAGCTGAAACTACAGCTAGTGTCTTACTATCACAGCAAGGCAGAACTGTCCGGCTTGTACTGTAAAGGAAATGCGATAAACTGCTTCCGATCCCTTGATTATGAGCTCTAAATGGCTGTGTCGAGTTTTAGGCAGTATTTCCACACTATACATTGAATCAATCTATTTATACCTCTTCCCTTCTTGCACTCTAAAAACTTCCGCAAGGTAGACCAAGGGACGCTTAAGATCTTATCTGCTTAAAAACAGTCGAATTAATCAGAGTTCAACCCAAATTCCCTAAGTGATCATTAAAGGCCAGCACCTGTTCTTGATAAATATTCTAAGTAATAGCTATAATGTCATTGTGAAGCATTTCAAGAGGGCAGCCCAAACTATGCAACACACTAAAACCAATGCAAATAATATGAAATGCATGACAATGTACTTGACAAAAATTATGACACATCTTTTGGTCATTGATCACACCCACACACATCATACTGCACATAACATAATGGTCAAATATACTCTGCATGCATGATCAAAAAAAAGTATTGGTCAAAAGGCAGGTGTATTTCACATACTTGTTCACTTTCTGACTATTTTTCACTCATACAGGACATATAGGAAGTTTGCCTCCAGTCTGACCCTGGGACAGCCTCTCCAATCAAGCATGCAGGCCAATCCAGTTCTGCATTCTCAAAATTAATGCAATCCAATTCCAACCTCCATCATATGTCTTTCAAACAATTACATACCATTTGGCAAGAACTCACAATTAAACAAATGATTATACTTGGATATCCATAATTTTACGCATTCGCATGAGGTCCTCTTTCAAGTCAAATATGCTTTTTATTACACGCTTATCTTCGATGATGAGATTATGTAGAGTGGAGGTTTGGATTGAATTAGGGTACATTTAATCCAATAAGAGAATACCTCTAATGCAAGCATGCTGGTTTTACTTCTACACAGCATGGTCTGCTCCCTTTGAGCCCAGTATGTTTAGTAAATCTCAAACAATGAGAATGTCATGAGGCAGGGCTCTTAACCCCTGCCCACCTGTAATTCATAAACAAAGCATGTGACATAAAATTCATTTTTGCAGATGAGTGCACCTCTTAAAGATGGTGCACTTAAAGGTGGTTTGTGGACATTATATCATTATACAAATATTCCATGTTAAAATGACGTGCATGGTTTCAGACAGTGACAAACTCAGGCTTGGTAGGCTTTAACTTCAGTGTCACCTAGACACTTAAAACATTACTAAAGAGTTAACTATTTCAGAACACGTTCAATCTTACATAAGGCCACAAATATATGACAGCCATATGTGATTGTGCTTCCCTCTAGTGGCACATACACGTTTTTACATCGTGGCTGATTAACTATATTGGGATTAATGATACGTTAATTAAAACGAAAACGCTAGTAATAATAAAAACAAGCAGACATTTTTTTTAAATCACTGATTACTAAAAAGAGTACTGCGCATTTAAATTGTATAAATGATTTCCCCTTGTTAGACTATATTGTGGAATTTGTCATTCACACTGATATGGCGCCACACCATAGCATTTTGACTAAAATGTTGATATATCACTCCTGTTGATATATCACTCCTTCAGGTCAATAACTGGCACAACAAGGTGTGCTTTTGAAACCCGAGGACAACAGGAGGCACAAAAAACAACAACAAATCATAATGAAATAATTGGTGGTGTGTTTCTTTTTCAAGCTCGGGTAGTCTACCAGAGGCCTAGGAGTTTGAGGGTTCTGCTCAGTTTCTTAGCTATTCGTAGGACTGCAATCATCTGGACAGAAACCACAGATGTTCCTGGAATCTGCTGGAGATTACGTTACAATTCAATCAACTACAATCAAGACATTCTGGAAAAGGCTATAAAAGGTCAGTCTGAAGGACAGTACAGAGGCTCTTTAATACCAGCTCAAAAACAGGCCCAAAGCAAAGATGCCCCTGAGACAGTCCAGCACATAGGCGTAAGATGCAAGCCAGAGTGGCATACACTGAGAGGCATATCCTATTTATACAGTATAGAAAACCAAAAACATACCTAACATTATATAACATGTAATGACTGCCACTGGTCGCCAGAGAGCAGTCAAGCTCCTCAATGAACAATTCACAAAGCCCAAGGCAGTATTCAGGAATGTGTAACATACTGTACAGTAGTATAATTATTCTAACTTATGAACTGATACAATGGTAACCAAACAGTGATGAGTTCAGTTGTTGGGCATGCCTAGTGACAATAAAGCAATCGTACGTGCTTTACTGCTGCGCAATATAATTTAATAATAAGTAATAATAACAATGTATTTAATTAAATTCCAAATTAAAGAAAATCGGGTCCATGCCAACTTAGACATGACATTACTTGGTACTCCTACTGTGTGGAGTAGTGACGCAGACACGAGAGAGAGAGAGAGAGAGAGAGAGAGAGAGAGAGAGAGAGAGAGAGAGAGAGAGAGAGAGAGAGAGAGAGAG
>JAODUG010003832.1:0-10985 GCA_027564795.1 Aphredoderus sayanus
TATAACTTTAATACGAATCTGAAAAACGCGTGGCGCAAGAGAACAGCGCATGCCGAGCGTTGTCATACCATTGGAAAACAATGGTTTTGCTTGTGACGCATCTCTGTGTGATCGGAGCCTTACCTTTTAATCAGCTTTGCCCTAAATACAATTCTTAAACCCTATACGGCCACCTACTGGGCCAAAGCTAACCCAGTGGGATAGATGAATATTAAATGGTAAATGGGCTGCATTTATATAGCGCTTTTCTAACCTTCCGGCCATAGTGCTTTACAGGATTGCCTCATATTCACACACACTGTCATGCAGCGATGGTGGTGTCAGCCATGCATAGCACCACCTGACCACCGTGAGCAGTTAGGTTAGGTGTGTTGCTCTGGGACACCTGGACACTTGGCTAGGAGTTAGAGGGGTTCAAACCAGTAGCTTTGAATGGTCTTCTTCTCGCTGATAGCCTAGCTGCAGCTATTCTGCACCATGATATATTCCTTACTTGGCAAACATATCTGATTCTGATTAGTTTATTATTTAAATTTTTTAACATCATCAGACATTGTTTATGTATTTGAGTAAATGAAAGTACATTCTGACAAGACAGATGGTGGACTTTCAGACAGGAGACTTTTCATCTCTAGATGTCAACTACTCGCAGTGCTGTGAAACAGCATGGCAACAGTAATATAATAGCTATTCTGCAGTAGTTGACTGCATTGACAGATGTGGATTGAGTGCTGTCTTTTTTTTTTTTTTTTTTCAATGCAGTCCTTACCATTTTACTTGACCTATCACTGCCAATTTCTATAATATCACAGCACTAAATGAATACATGTTGTGATCATACAGTACTGTATATAATCATGTACGAAGTAGAATGAGACATCAGTAGAAAGACTGCTTAAGGAAAAGGCTTGTTTGATGGGCATCTGTGACCTTTTGACGTCTTTTGCTAAGTACTTTTTTAATCAAGTACAGTACACCCCTCCAAGAATCACATCTGTTCTCGACTCCAGATGCAGGAGAACACTTTATTTTTATTCCCCAAGAGAACTGTGTAGGAAAGTATTTTCCATGAAGTGTACAGAAAATGGAACTGAAATAAAGATGGGATATCTCCTTCGCACATAGCCTGCTGTATATTTGTTATATTTATATGGCGATATCTCATACAAAAACTCCAGTCCAGTCCATATTCATATGGTCAAAACACAAGAAATTGGCATTGCTCCAAACAATTATTGTTGGAGATGAAGCAACACTGGCATACTGTATTATAACAATAAATGTAGTCCTGTTTACCATAGATTAAAATACATAGGCCACCTAGGAAAAATTGAGTGAGAACTGACTGCCCAGTAACATTGTTATCAGGTTGAAACGCTGCAACATGGCTAATGTAAGTGGGTACATTATAAATGCAGGGGAAGATATAAGACATGGAGAGCATCAAAGCTCTAAAGCTTAGAAATACCTTGGCTGTCTTGGTAACAGGGAGCACACTTTACGCATGTAACAGCTGGAAGAGTTGTGCAAGGGTCCTCACTGCTGAAGAAGTCACAAGTTTTTCTAGGACAGTCCAATCAATATTCATGAACATAAGCAACTGACTCTCCCAAAGATACTGTAGGACTCGTCAAGCAAATAGTCAAACCTGTAGACATGTCAAGATGGAATTTCTGGAGCAGCACCATATGAAAATTAATTTGGTACTGTAAGCTAGTAAGATGTTATTTTGAGAGAGCCCGCGTGGGTATGTCTTTTATTGTCAAAACATGAAAACACCGCTGGGTATCAGAAAAAGCTGTCTTTCCACAAAATCCGCAGAGAATTTTGTTTATTCACTTTGTTGATTTCTGGAGCGAGTTAATGCTCCTTATATTTATTGGAGCATCAACTAAATTTGTAAAATTCCGTGTATGCAGGGTTTGTCCTATGACTGCAGTTTAAGAACAAAGAGATTAGGAGAGAGTATTGCTGGAGATCTCCAGCAATACTCCATACCAGATATAGCTGTGTGGGAGTATATGCGTGTGTGCCTGTGAACATATGCATGTGTGCCCACACACTTGTATGAATAAGCCTCTGGGCACTTAACTTCACTCATGGCAAGTGTGTGACTGGTAATGCAGTACATTATAGTGACATCTTCCAGAACACAATATACAGTATGCCCAGGCCAAGTGAGCTAGATGATGCTATGGGCTAGAAGCTCGCTAGCAGCAAATGTTACTACTGTTAAAGTTAGTCAGCGTCTGGTAAATATGTGACGTGGTAAAGTACTATGGTTATCAAGCAGAGCCCATTTCACTGTGGGACAGCCTGGTTGCTGAGGAACATTAAAGCAAAAAATGGGGTAAATATGCTGAAATTGGAGATAGAATAACAGGAAAGCAAACTTCTTTGTGGAAGAGGAGTGCTGTGGATTTGTAGCCACATCCAGTATCGATATGCTCAGGGATTTGTGGTTGAGGCTTATTTCAGGCCATAACGCCATGCCTAGAAATGTCTGGAAAAAACAGCAAGCGCCTTCATTAATTGGAAGAGTTAAAGTACACCAGTGTGTATTTGTGTACGTTAACCATAACAGGAATAATTACAAAATGATATGTGGCACTAGTTCTTTAATTTCCCTCTTCTAGGAAATTGCCTGCAACTGCCATTTCAAAAGATGGTAGTTATATCACAGTCATGGCTCTCTACTGTTCTCCTGGTACCCTATCAGAACAGCAGACACACACTGGCTACAGTAGCTTCTACAGGCTCAAGTTCACCTTCCCAGAGTCCACCTGGGAGCCTTAGTCCCACAACTTGAGTATATACTAGCAGAAATGGCGACTGACTTTGCTGCCACATAGGAAGTGTGATTTTTAACAAACAATGGAAGTGAATGGCAGGAATAAAGTTCACATCAGTTCACGTAAAGACATATTGTATTGTAAGTAATAAATAGCAAATATTTAGTGTGAATGTAATGTGGATTAGCATTGTCATAGCTAAGGATCTGATGATAGTCTATAGTGTACAGGCAAGGCCATAGGTTTTGAATCTGCCCGTCTAGCCACTGATCCCTTCACGCTCAGCCATCTGACCCTAATACCAGCCAGTCCCCAGGAGGTAAGAGGCTCAAAACAACTCTTTGTCCTCTTCAAAGACACTCCATGGCAAAATCTAAGGCTCTTAAGTTAAAAAGCCTTCAACAGGTTGAGGAGTTGAAATACAAATTTTTATAAGAAGAGAAGCTGCAAAATGTTACGTTAAAGTGTTTTAGCCGCAAACATTTATCCCATGGGTGATGTAATTTGACCATCTTGGATATCATTGTTTAATATGTGCCAAAAGTAGTCCAAAATAGCCATACGTCAGTAAAACGTCCACATATCACCACTGTTTGAGGTGTTACTGTAGATAATGTATCACTATTGCATTGTACTGTATTGGTGGAACCAATTTTAGGGGTGTATTTGGTTAGCCAGGTGTAACCAGACCCAAAATTCACTTTGTGAATATGGTCTGGACGTGCTCCATTGGTGATTATTTAAGTCTGCATCCCAATAGGGGTAGACCTTGGGTTAGTATTAGAGCAGTCTTTAACCAGTTGATGTTGCTACACCTGTTTGTATCTCTTCATCTAGCTCTACCACCATATTTGAAATGTAGGCTTGACTTCAACATCATCACACCCTCCCCTCTTGGACGCTGATTGGTCTGCCATGCAGGGTGGCTATGTGAACACTAAATCAAACAGGGTTCCCAGACAATAATCACAGCAAAAGCAATAGTCGGCCGGAGGCAGGCTAGTATTTGGTACCATTTGAAGGATAAACATATTGTATACCTCAACCAGAATTTAATAGGACTTTGAAAACAACCAAATCATTACTGCGCTCCAAATAATAAACTTTTACCAAAATCACTCATTGTTCTTCCTTGGTTTCTGGTGATCACTGAGAATGTCACAGACATTGAATTTCAATAGCGGGACACTTCTGGCGGGCAAAGGAAGGCGGCAGGGCAGATCACAGCAAAGCAGAGGGAAGAGAACCGAGAGGATACCATTAAAAGAACTGTCAGTATCAATATCTGTTACAGGGAGTCACGCCCAGAGGTCTCCAGCAGGTTGGGGGGAAATCATCAGCACACCGAAAGAGCACTTTATTGGGTTTTAAATGCTTATTGTTATGATTGCTGTTGAACGTTCTGCTCTGCCTCATTCACAATTAGTGGTCTGTCAGCATTAGCACAATTATTTTATCATTATCAGTGTGGTTGCTGATGGGCACATCTGAGAAAGACGGCTTGCATTACAGTAGGTATGCTGTAGGAGAATGCATAAAAGGAGGTCTTACCCAGGAATTTGACTGTGATGATGAGCAATACTGCCAATAAAAGTATGCCATGGAGTGTAGAGAGATGAATGGAAATCCTAATACTGAGTGAGCAGTCTCTTATATAGCACTATACAAGCCTGGTAGGACCAGACCTTGTTTAAAAGTTGTCATCTGCCTGGGAAATTGAACAGTCATTTTCTTCAGAGACTTTTCCAGTGAAATCATTGTTTAAAAGGTGAAATGCACTCTTCATTCTTGTAATTTGGTGTGGGGGAATAAAGAAATCTGCAAAAGGATTGTTCCTGTTATGAGTACGACTACTTTGAAATCTTCAGATACTGTAGCCCAACTACACTAAAGGTATAGCAGGATCAGTTGCAGCGTATATACCCAGGAGCCTTCTCCTTTGAATTCCAAATGATGAGGGATGTTCACTGGAGAACTAGGTCAAGACTGTTCCACCCCTTGGTGTGTCATTAGGTTCTCAAGCCACTGTGATATATTTGAGGGTATTGACATCCGTGTATTGAAGCTAACAAATACTGATGAGGAATGCGATTATGCCATCAGCACAACAGCAAGGGATTTTTCACTCTTGCCATGATTCATTTCTGCCCTTTTAGACTGACCGGTTTGAATCATAAAAAAGCTTTCACCTTATTTCTCACCCATATTTCTTCTTCCAAATGGATTCTCCCTCTCTGCCTGGGGTAAAAGAACAATGAATATACAGTAGTTGTATATTTTCCACACATTGCTCCATTAATCTAAAACACTTTTGTACTTTCCTTCGATCTCCAACAAGGAAATAGGAGCTCAAAACAGCCTGCTACAATTTTTGTGTTATTTGAAATTGAGGTAAAGAGGTAGTTTTGGCCTAAAGTGATCAAACGTGATGCATATGCCGATTACTTTTCCCTTCCTTTCTCTAATTCTTTTTCCTACCCTGAAAATGCTTTCATTTACAGTAGTGTTTTTACTGAAAATGACCAGTAAAATAACAAGCTATGAACTCGACTTTCAGTGGTCTAATTGGCCGTAATCAGGCCAAAGAACTAGACCATCCGAAGAGTGACAAACAAAATACAGTATATTTAGCTTGAATACACTTGCCGTGCACATTGCCAAATCAGGAAGGCCTGAGCTGGAATAACTGTTGGGACTGCTCATATCTACTGTATGTAAACATGAGTGCCAAACTCCCATGGTCTGTGTGGTGAATGGTGTAGCTCAGAGGCTTATTCTGTCACAGCCAAAGCCAGAATGGTTGATGGCGAGCACCTGCATAACTCCTGTTGCTGGGAGAATTTGCAATCGCTATTTGGTCTCTGTTTGGTCCTGAATGGCGACAGTAATTTTGTTCAATTAATCACTTCAGCTTCCTCCAAACACTGTTTGGCTTTTGCAGCTCTTGGAGTACGTACTGTAAAGCCTTGTCTTTTGAAAAACAGTCTGCTCGACAGTGGCAGTTACAAAGACATGCATAGAGTAGACGAAGAAAAACCATTATTTATTATTGTTTTTATATAATCTTAGAATGTAAGAATCATGTAATTTGTAAATGGATTAAAGTGTGTACACAACCTGTGAATCTGTCATTCAGAGAATTGTATTTTTTTAAAGGGACACTCAATTTGTGTCTGGAGGTCTTGTAGTTTTCGTGCCATGCCTCTTCTGTTCATCAGCACTACACCACATAAGCGACTCGTTCTGAACATTTTATACATAGGCTCCTGTAAACGTGTCAGCACTCTCAGGTAATGGGGATTTTTTGCCTCGTGATATCATACTGATCTTGCGAGCTCAATTTTCATTTCACCACAAGTATCAGTCTGGAACCCCTCAATTCAAAGGCATCTTTCATAAAGGCCATGCTAATACATTTCAAACTGATGTTGCCATCTTGGGCAAAACTTCGGCTAGCCGCAGATTTGACTGACTGTTTTCAAAAGGGTAAACTCTTTTGCATTGAGGGGTTCCAGCATGATCCTTGCAGAGAATGAAATAGAAGTCGATTTTCGTTGGCTGTTCAAAGCACTATACATAATTGATGCTAGTGCAGTGCTTTTATTACTAATTTTAGTCTTTACATTGATTTTAAGTAATGTAGTATACCTATTTAACACAATCCTCAAGTACAAGTGTAAAGTGTCAGCTTTGGTTGAGTTATTTAGTTGGTCATCGTGCATGTCAACCAAAATTCCTAGCTCAACCTAGTCAGCACTATATACCGAACGCTTTGAAACAGTTTTCTATTTGCTTTGAGTTTGCTGCAAAGGTTTGCGAACACACAATATGTCTGAGGAGGTAGTTTTTGGCAAACCTCCATGTAGCTCATCACGCCATATTTTTAAGATCATCCAAGGCCCTTGCTGACAAAAGTCCAAAGCCCACTGGTGGTGGCATTTGGCACTTCAAGGAATTTAATAACGTTCAAAACGTAAAGACAAATTAGTATTATGCAACACTTTGATTGTATTCCCATGTACATAGCTGGGCGTGCAGAAACACTGAATTACTTTTTTTTTTTGGGTGAAGCAACAGTATGTTGCTAATTTGCAAATATGAAAAAGCACCTATCATAAAGTAGCTGTCAGTTTCCCATAGTGGTGCAACAAAACCGACACTGATCAGCCAATTAAGGAAACGGGAACAAAATGTGGCATTATATCAAATCTGTTTGCCCAGTATGATGGCTATACATTTTGATTTTCGTGCCAATTTGTATGGCATTTAAATACATTAGTATTTAATAGATTACCTTTGCAGAGGTACAGAGATGGCAGCCTCAAAATGCTGCGCTTTCCCTTCCGCTCCAGCGGCTAAGCTATGTCTGTGGTGTGTTCCCTGCTCTGCTCGCCTACACCAGTAAGTAGTCATCGCAGCTCAGCGGTTATACCTTGTGACAGTCCCCCTCGGGGTCTCTCTTTGTAAATGAGCTGAACCCTTATGGGGAGAGTATGAGCGTAATACCCCTCTCTCTCTCTCTCTCTGTATCTGTCTATGTCTCTCTCTCTCATCTGTATAAGCAGTGAAGTCATACCTTCCAAGGGCCCTGTTTTTGTGCATTCTGTGATGATGTCACCAGCAGCCAATCAACACATACCACCGCTTGAGGTGGTGTGTGTGTGTGTGTGGCAGAGTGGTGATGAGGTGTGTGTGTGTGTGTGTGTGTGTGGAGGGGCGGGGGGGCTTCTCACTACTGGGAAAAGCTCATCTGGTTATCTGATTCTGCCGGCAAACGTGAGAACACACACACACACACACACACACACAAAATTACAATTTACAGGCTTTTTTCTGATTCCAACAACTTTTGAGAAATGAGAAAAAACTGAATGTGTCATACTGTGTACCTGCAAATCATAGACCTGTGTTAGCGATATGTAGCAGTCGACACGCCGTAATGTGCCAGAAGACCGATTGTCTTTAAATTGTATAGAAATACCCTTTACTATAGATTTACTTCCTGGTTGGTGAGGTTTTTTCCCCCATCCATATACTATAGCATGAATTAGTATTTCCAGATTTCACAGTGATGCGTTATACTCATGATGTGTTGCATGTCACTGCCTGCTATTACAGTATGTACTTGAAGTATACATATTGTACTGTCCCTAACCACACATTTAATTAGCTGTTCTCCAATGGGCATTTGCTAAATGGGTCAGTATTCGTCATACATTTTTCCTGACGAATGCTCTCAAACTCTTTACCAATAATTGCAATGGATAAATGAATGTACGTCATGATATCTAGACTTGCACTGTAATTATTATTTAAATGCAGTTTATGTTTTATTTAACCTGATCTTACTTAAACTATTATAAACATTTCTGAATAAAGATTGACTCCTCCCAATATGTCACCTTGTTTTACATACAATTACTCAAATTAATTGAATAAATCCTGTTTTACCACAAAATAACTTGCAGCTTTATTATTTTGTTGATTATAAAATATATCACATTAGCCATGGTGCCACACAGATAAACCCAGTGATCCTTTTACATGCCACAGTGGGACACACTGTGAGTACATCTGATTAGCTGCATTGACTGGTAAAATGCTATTACAGGGTGTTTCTGGCCATAAAGGCAAACTACACAGGAATTAGCTTTGATGTTCCTAAATTAGCCCATACTGGTGTCTAATATTGTTCAACACTAAACTACTGTAACTGAGTGAACTCCTTTGAAAAAGGCAGAAGGTGTGCAAACACACTATATTGCACAAGGTGTTATTGAAGTTCAGATGAATCACTGTCACATTAGCTCTTTAGAAGCTTTTGTCGATGCCCATGTCCCCAGAGAAGGTACAATCTAAACAAATCAGATTTAGGTGTCTGCTAGTGTTTTTATCTTTCCTTCGGATCTTCTGAGGCCTTGGCGCCATATTGAATTCATCACCCATAGACTTTGTCTCCTTGGCAGATGCTGATGCTGCTTGGCTCTCATGTCCGTGTTCCACTTGCTCATGTCTCTTCCTCCATACTGTTGCGGATCTTTCAGTGTAGTCCTCCCTGCTGTTGCTAGAATAGAGCAAAAGTGTTCTAGGTGTCAGCGTTTTTCATTTTAAAGTGTAACTTCACCCCTAGTCTCAACTTCTTCCATTCATTAGCACTACAGCATATCATGGCAACTATGCATGAAGCCCTATCAGGTAGGGAAGTAGATTAATTGGCTGTTAACATTGTCACTCACTCACAAGTCTGTATACCAGATAGATAGATAGATAGATAGATAGATATATATATATATATGCTGCTAGTGCAGTGCCTTATTTACTAATTTGTTGTTTAGTTTCTTTTAAGCAGTAACTATAGCCTACTTACTGTACTTCATAGAAGACCTTACGTTTTCCAACATTTTCTCAGTATAAGTTTTAACATCAGACTTGGCGATTGAGTTATGTAGCTGGTCGTCCTGCATGTAAATCAAAATACCTCTCCCTGTCAAGTAGGGAGCTCTTGAGGCAGCTAGCCAGCGCTGTCCCAGACTTTAGACTGCACCATTTTGAAAACTGCTAAAACGTAGGGATGGAGCTGAGTGAGGGGCTGGGAGTGGCTGAGAAGGGGGCCACCATAAATATTATCATCATCTTTTAACGTGCATGACATACCAGTGTTCCAAGGGCGCTGGATGATTTTAAACAGAGATGGTGTTTTGAGACGTTTTCAAAACCTAAAATCCAGAGTTTTGTAAAAATGGAAATTATATCTCTAACACCATTACACGTTGATGTGTCTCATCACAGTTCAGTAATATTTTTAGTTGACAGCTCAAAAAACAAATGTTTTGATGTAGACACTCTTTACATTTAAAATGTTCAACAAGCTAGTGCTGAAATGAGAAATGAGCCTTGACAAAGTGTGTGCCTACCCAGAGTACAGTAAACACCACTCACACTCACCAAGAAGCATTTTTAGGTCACAGACGCATCATCGCTCTAACCCACTGCAGATTGCTATTGGCATTTCTCTGCCTGACCGCTGAATGACACCATTTCCCAGGTGCCCACGGAGTGCGAGAGGAGCCCCAGTTTGTGACGGCACGCGCAGGAGAGAGCATCATCCTGGGATGCGATGTGTCCCACCCCCTGAACGGCCAGCCCTACGTGGTGGAGTGGTTCAAGTATGGCATGCCCATCCCCTTCTTCATCAACTTTCGCTTCTACCCGCCCCACGTGGACCCAGAATATGCTGGCAAGTAACAGTAGCAGAGTGGCACACGACACATCACAGCTGTCTGTTTCTTCAGAGGTTGACCACGACTCTGTGACAACAGTGCAGTACATGTTACTGTACAGTGTGGCGCTGGAAAGTACTTGCACAGTTCACTACAAAAGATTCCCCAGATGTTTAACTTAACTTAAAGGCGTGCTATACTATATTTTTAACATTAATATAGCAGCACAAAATGATTTTCTATGTAATGGTATAGCAGGGTAATTGTGTCCTGAGCAGAGAATGACATCACACTCTTTCTGTCTTCAGTTTCATATCCTGCCGGCTAGGTGTGCATGCTAGTGTGTGTGTGTGTGTGTGTGACCCACAGGGCATTTGTTTTGCTAAATGATCCTGGTGCGCTTAGTGTGACATCTAGTGGCAGAAAGTCATATAGAGACCCTTTAACAACAGTTTTTTTGTATTAGGTCCATTAAAGGTAATGTATAGTAAGTGATTGGAAGCTAATACACTTTTTGTCAAATTCACCAAATATCTCCCTGCAGTCCATTAGCTTCTGAGGGAGCACCCTATGACATTGAAGGGAAATTTGTTTTTGTTTTGATTTGAGTTTGAAATTAGCAAGCCTTGTTGAGAATGACTTACTTTACCTTTTACGCGGCTTCGCCCTAAATACAGACTCTAGACTCTATACCGCCTCCTGCTGGACCAAAGCTAACCCAGTGGATAAACAAGCGAGGAGACCTCAGCTACTCGAAACTAAAGACTAAAATAGATAATTCTGTAGTTGAATGTGGTTTAAAACATAGGTAAGATAAAGTTGAATAATTTCTATGCATTTCTATCAAAACACTTTTTTCTACAGCAGAACACATCACTTGGCCAGTGTGGCCTGGGAATCTCTCCACCTTGTTCTGGGTCTTCCCCGAGGCCTCCTCCCAGTTGGACGTGCCTGGAACACCTCCCTAGGGAGG
>JAODUG010003833.1:18479-30719 GCA_027564795.1 Aphredoderus sayanus
TCACATGAATGCATGCACAGATCTACAACAGGTTTGTAAATTGGCTTGGCAATGGCAGACTAACAGGCTCCAGAGGAAAGTAACAGAGGAGGAGGAGGTGGGCTTTGGGATTGTTGATTTACAAAATCTTGCTTTCCTCCTTTTTTTTCTTTTCTTTTTTAAGCTTGTTACAGTTCTAAAATTTTAGCTACAGCAGCTTTAATAGCTATGCTAGGACAGGGTTAACAATTCCCCACGATGACATAATGAACGTTAGTGTTATATTGTGGTAAGATATACTGTAATAGTATAGAAAGAAAGGGGACAAAACAGGTGAACCAGAATCAGTAAGCCACATGTGGCCAGAGCAGGTAATATTGGGTTGTACCATATCCATATTAAAATCCACAGAAACATTCAAATGTACCTTACAAGCTGCCCTGCTTTCTTTGATGATAGCAGAACCACAAACTTGACAATAACTAATTTAAAATGGGGATTATGGAGATGTTGCATAACCAATTAGTTGAGGATATAAGCTCCACCCAGTTGATGTGGGGATGGAGGTTGTGTACCCTCCCAACAGCAGATGGCGCTGTGATCATAGTTTTAGTCATTATAAACACAGAGTCAGAAATTGCAATAAACAACCTATTTTGACAGTGTGTTTGGTGTTTTTTGGACTTTTCTACTTTTTAATGAGGAATAAATGCAGCTATGCTGTTTCTCTCAACAACATACAGAATTGCCTGTTGTCTAAAGAGCATCATTCCATTATATAATCATTCAAATCAGGGCTTGTTTGTGATGTTGCTGTGTTTTTGAAAGGACTTAAGGAGAGATGACTTCACCTGTTGTTATCGTGTTCCCTCTGCTTGAATGAATCCCTGCTTCTTATGTGTCGCTTTTTCTTCCACAGATCCGAGGTTTTCTATCCAGGTTTGACAACGTCCTGCCTGCCAGCCTGGCCTTTGACAAATGTACCGCCTGCTCATTCGTTGTAAGTATAAATGGTGTTGAATAGGGAGACTGAGCAGGAATAGCTAAAGCTTTTAATTGGCACTGTGTTTCTAGATACACAATAGTAAACACACACAGTCACTAGAGCTGGTACAACAAGATGGCAATATTCAGCAGTTTCTCATTGATGTTGAATTTTGTGTGTGAGACATTAGCTCTCACCACAGTTGTGTGTGTGTGTGTGTGCATGCTGAGAAGGGGTGTTTGAATGGCTCGAACCTCCTCAGCCAACCAGGGTGGGCAGCACTCTGTGCACTTGTATAAGTTTCCCGCGTTGTCATTGGGTCGATGCCAAGCGTGCAATCACTAGTTTTGTGGGTAGAATTATAGGCAGGCTCTGATTGGTTGGCGTGTGTTTTCTTTGGACTGAGGTGGGTGGGGTAGGGTGGGAGGAACTGCGGTAAATGGTGAGGAAAAGTTGGAGAGAGAAAAAGAGGGGGTAAAAAACAGAGGAGCAGAGTGGGGGTTGCGGAAATACAGAGCTCAAGAAAGGGTGTTGTGATGAGTGGAGGGTCGGTTCACTCTCTCTTTCTACATTTCTTCCCTCCCCTTTTTCAATGCAGTCTTTGTGTGTATAAAGAGGTCATAAAGCCCAAGATCTATCACTTTCATGTGCAGTGAAAGGGGTGGGGGGGGCTGGCCAGCTTGTAGGCTAAAAGATTCTCCTTTTCTTTCACCAGGATCCTTCTTTAAACTGTCTTTTTTGGAGCGCCTCCCATTCCTAGAGTGTGGTGTTTCTGAATAAAACACAATGTTTGGTGTGTAAACAGACCGTGCATGTGTTGTGACAGCAGTATGTTGAAGCCTGTGCAAGGTGCAAACAATGCACGTTCAGGATATTGGTGTTTATACATACAAGGCTGGAGTTGGTCAGTGTCAACCCACACATTCTCCTGTTTGCTCTTCTCTGTAATTCCTACGCTCTACTGTGGTCATCCAACCAGTGTCCTTAATGGGTCCCGCGTGTCTCAACTCCTTCGTCAGATCTCCATCTATTCTCATTTCCCTCTCCCTATTTGTCCATACTGTATGTTTGTCTGTCAATTCTGCTCTGTGGGTGTGTGTCTGCTCGCGTAAGTGTGTGCGTTTCTACCCCAGTCAGCTGTGTGCTGCCAGGTTACTATGGAAACAAAACAATTCAATCCCTGTCTGGGCTCGAGCAGTTCCTGTAGAGCTGGGACTTTTCTCTGTGTGCGTGTGCGTAAGCAGGAGTTTGTATGTATTTTCTAACTCTCCCTCTCTCTATGGCACAGAGCCAATGAATGTGCAACGCCAGAGAGTAAATCACTGTTTGTGACGTGAATGTATCTCAAACTGTGCCAGACATTTTACTACCTTAGCTTGTATTAATACTAGCAGATGGGACCCAAAGTACTGCTGCTGTTTGCAAAACTGATATGATTGATTTTAAAAGTAAAACCAAATCTTTGATTTATTAAAATAATGTGAACCTTGTGGTAGTGTGTATTTTGGCCATTAAGGTCAGGGTTGAGTAAATGGAGTTTCCTGTGCAGATGCACTTGTTAATGTGAGTGCTTGTGCACACACAGCTGTAGCTCGCACAATCTACTGTCATATGCTATGTATGTATGTATACACACACACACTTGACTTTAATTAGCTGTGTCTCTCAGTAGTATGAATTTATTGGTGACTGGAAAATACATCCAAACGTGTAAAAACACCTGTTCCTCTGCGTGCGTGTGTGTGATCGCACACGTCTTCATCGTGATTGAGGAGTGTGTCCATGGTTGTGTACAGTATGTGTGCTGCTTTTAAGCACACTGATTAGAAGTTCATCACAAGATGTGTGAGCAGGAGCAGCTGTGTTTCACCATGGTGGGCTTTGGCTATCATGTCTCACATAACAGATCTAATGGCTGAAGTGAGCTGGGAGGGAAGGAGAGAAAGAAAATGAGGGTTGAAAAGGTGAAAGAGGTAGACATCAGTGCGCATTGTCTGTTTCCGCGACTAGACGCCAGGTCAGTCTGGGAACCAACAAACACACGCACACATGCACGTGGGCGCACACACACACTTGCTCCAATATTGTGTGCCAGCGCATACACATAGATGTTGATGCACATGCTCACACTTGTGCACACATGCACGCACACAGAACACAGAGCCTATTGATGTCTGAGGTAGAGGCAACATTAGACCTGCAGAGGATGGGTCTGTTGGCGTGAATGAAAGATTTGGCCTAGCAATGGAAGGGGGTTGAAGAGGGTGTGTGTGTGTGAGTGTGAGTGAGAGACATGTCGGGTGGTTGTAGACCATAATGACCTCTTAGTTTGATTGGAGAGGGGCGGAGCCTTGTCCTCTAGCCCAACAGGTTTTTCGGTCCCAGTGTTCCAAGTGAACACTTGGTCCCATGTTGACGGCTGAGTCGACCAAGAGAACCTGCTACGTCGGCACATCAGTGGCTGTAAGACAGGCATTCTCTGTAGGGGTGTCTCACACGAAAACTGAAGTGTAAAAGTTGTGTGACCAAAACCACACCAGCGCTTAATTTGTAACCACTTGATTATACGAGAAAATACAAAAAACTAATTTGAGAAAGAAAGTTGTATCTTGTCACTAAAATTACGCCGTTTATCGATGTTATTTTAGCAAAAACAATTTAATACAAATGGTCTTTTACCATTTGAATTTTGAAAATGTGACTCATGTGGCACAAAGAACATGCAACACCGCACGTAAACAAAATGCATTTTGATGTTTCATTGTTTCATAACCAATGTTGCTGCTTTTTTACTTTCAGGATGTTCCAAATACAAAAGGAAAATAATGCCCTATAGGTTGATTATTATTCATTGACATTGGCATTTTGTCATAATCTTGTATAGGTGGGCAATAAGGGAAAAATATTTATAATTTTAAGATTCAGAATACATACTCTACATTATTGAATTCATAGAAAAGGAAATATGTGTCATGCTCTCTGTGTGTGTTCAGGTCTTGGACAACTATGAGAAGGAGGGTTTCCACTTCCTGTCCAAGGTCTTTAACTCATCACACTCCTTCCTGGAGGACCTGACAGGACTAACACTGCTACACCAGGAGACACAGGCTGCAGAGGTAACACACAAACACACACACAAGACACATTGTAGCATTAATACTGCTAACCGGGAGACCAAGACCATACGCATACTGTATAACACACAATAAATCAATGCCTTAGAAGGTTGTTGTATAGAAACAAGCTATCCTATAGATGACTATAGTATGTTTGAGTGTGTGTGTTTTTCCCAAAAGGGTATTTCTTAGCATTGTGGGTTTACCAATCATGTGAAGCCAGTATCAGTACAACCTGTCTTATGTTACAGCCTCCATCTACTCCATCTACACTATTCACCTTTTGAAGTCAACAAGGCTCTCGTTTATGATATATTTATTTTTTATCATATGAGGACAATAGTGAGTTTCTAAAAACTTTATAAAATGTTCATTTTAAAAGCATCACAGCTTTGCCAAATGTCAAATTTTGTTTTTCCATTTCTCCCAACATTAGTAAAATAGTTTTGTGTGTAGTCCTGTAGTTCTGCCTTCTGCTATTGTCACGGTTTCTATGGCAACAGAGAGTTGATGTCTTTGGAACAGTCAGTGGCCTAAAGTTCCAGCAAAAAAAGTTCTGAGAAGTTAGTGGTGAAATATGGGTGGTTTTCCTCAAGACTCTCATCTGACATGAGGCAGAGCAAGGGTTTACGATGGTGTGTGTGTGTGTGTGTGCGTGCACAAGTGAGTGAGGGAGATTTTGTGTGTATACTTGTGTTGGGGGTTGGATCTGGTCCTGTTGAACTGTGGGAAAATCCCACGTACTTCTTCCTCAACTCCCACTCATAACACACAGGAGAGAGGGGGAAGGGGAAAGCAGGAAACAAATGAGAAGGAAAAGTTCTGAGAGAGAGAGAGAGTGAGAGACCCCCTCTTTCTCCCCCAGGTCTCTGTTATCACCTTTCCCTCCTCACTCTCTGCCTGTTTTCCCCTCTTATTCAGTCATGTACCATCACTCTTTTTCTACCTCATTTCCTCCCGTCCTCCTCCTCTCTCTCTCTCTCTCTGATGAAGTGTGTTTGGCGTAGGGCCCCTCCTCTATAACCAGAAGATGGAGAGCTTGTTTTGATTGCGTCGCCCACCAGCGCCAGAAGTCTTAGCGCCTGTTTCCCCTACGTAGATTAGCAGCCTTGAAAGCTACCGCGCACGGACGGCCTTCATTTAAGGCTTTTTTTTTTTAAGCTGTTGTTTTTTCTCCTCCTTTTTCTTCTTCCAGGAAGGGACAGAAGTTCTAGTCTCCATTATGAAAGCGTGTTATTACTCATATGTGCGGGCACCCACTTGAAACAGGCCCGTGCCTCATTTTGGGGCCCAGTCTATAGTTTAGGAAGCACTGGCCTGAAATAAGTGTGGATACAAAAAATAGGGGTTTGCGGTTATGTCTTGCCATTTAATGACGACAATCACTTGAAAGTCTTGCTGCCATTTTGTTTTTAAGTAAGCAAATATAGTACTGCTTTTCTCACTAGAGATGGTGTATGAGCGTTAACTATATTCTATACAGAATCATCCTACGTTTTCCAGAAAATGTGATTTATGTTGTTTAAAATATTCCTACAGTGCTCCCCTTTTCCCCAGTCTGGTACTGAATTCATTATGTGTATGTGTATCTGTGTATAAACATTGTTGACCTATAATCTACGTCACCAGATAGCAGTAATATGTACTTATGGTCTATTTTAGGCCAGTTGGTAACCTGAGAACTAGTTCTTATGCGGTCACTGTGGGGCTTTGTGTGAGTTCAAGCTCAGTTAAAGTTTAGACTGAAACTTTTTGAGACCTCTGTTGTGTGCGCACGTGTACTATAACTTTAAGTGTGTGCGTGTGTTTTGTGTGCACATGAATTACTTTTTTGTGAGGTCAGACTGTTGTGGTGGTTTATACAACCTCAGGTGGGAGTAAGAGGTTTACACTGCCAGAAAATAGTATATCTATGAATCCTACAAATATGTTCCACATATGTCATGATTTGTGGGGCGTTCTGTTTAGGACGGCGTTTTCAGTTTACACTCAAACCTGTTTTTGTTTTTTTCAAGTTAAATGCAACATTTTGGTCCCATTGTAGAACTCGTTTTTACTATTTAAACAAGTACTTTAGCCTAAATAGCACAAATTATTCATTGAAATGTATTATTTTCCTAACATGTAATTATTGTGTTTTGTTCTATTACCTTTCAACATTATGAGCAACTAAAACAGGTGCTGCCTAGCAGGTCAAGGCTACAGTAGATGGTGGTATGTGTTAGTGGAAGCAGTCACACAGGTTTGGGTGGGGTTGACGGGGAGGCAGCATGCAAATATACACACACACACACACACACACACACACAGAGCCTGGAAGGAAATGTAAAGGATGCCCCTTACCTGACTTACCACCCAGCATGGGATGAAAATGAAAGACGGTAATTCTGGGGGTGCAGGGGGTCAATATAGTCATAGTATTATTCCAACAACCACAGTGTGGGAAGTTGATGGGAAACTCATTTGCAGTAAATGATTGTACATTTTGAGTCTGTTTTGCTGCTCAATTGTGATTCAATGATGTTACCCCGTGAGCCTCTGTACGTACAGTATGTGTCTGCTCATTTCTTCATTTGCCTGACCTTAAATGCCCCAAACAGAGGATGTGGGACTCTTGTAATACAAAAGGTGTCTTTCTGCAGAGCGACTGTTTATCTCCATTTCTTCCTACGATATGCGGTTGTGTCAGTAAGTCACAAGGGAGAGCCGGGTGGGTGAACTGCTAGGACAATATGCCATTTGTGTCCTTTCCCCTTAATGGCTTGGTGCTATGTCATGAACTTCCTGTAATGCCCTTCACTCCTCCACTCCATGAACTTCATTGGCATGTTTTCAAATTAGATAAATAGAGGAAATGGAGGTAGACATTTTTAAATGCCCTTGGCACCATGCACTGAATAAAATTAATCATTTTTGGATAAACCTTTTAAACAATTACTGAGAAAGTGAAGCTTACATTTAGATAAAAATGCAAAATGTGTCAGTTTCTTACACAATATGGAAGCAACTGTATTTTGGACTGACCTAGTCTCACCCTCACCCGTGAAGTTGGCTTTTGAAGCAGGTGGCCAACGCTGTGTCCCAGGCAACGCAAGTAAAGGCTGGCTCTGTGAAACTGACCTTGATGGACCTGCCTGTTAATTAGCCTGTTGTAGCCTTCAGTCATGATCCAATATCACTCTCCATACTGTAAATACTTGTTCTACCTCACTACCAATCCTATTTAATAGGTACTCTTATGTTTGCAATCACGTTATCTTCCGACTGTGTGTACTGTAATTATGACTTCTTCATGGCCTATAATCTTAGAGGTTAACAAAGACCCTGCTGGCCACATTTGGTGGAAATATTACCAATATACTGTTAACAATTTGACAACCTCATGAAGGGACAAGTGCATAGTAGTACTGAAGTTTTGGGTCTTGCACAAAATCAAAATACCCAAAACAGGTTGTTGGTGAGAAATCATGTTACAGCTACTGTAAAGTCTTGTTAACCACTCTCCATTCCCGATCATTCCCAATCTAACAATAACTTTCCATCGCTGTACTCAAAGCTTAAAGCAACAGTCTGTGACTTGTAATAGAAATGGTAAGTGCCCTGTTCAAAACCAGTTAAGGACAGCACATGGTCCAAAGGGACACTTATATTATATTTTATTCTACCTATTCCCTCTCATGTATCAGCCACTTTTGTCTGAGGCTGATGGGCCCTGCTGTAATTTGTCAGTGAATGTTGCAACTAGGCCCAATTATAAAAAATAATTATATTACCTCAATAGGTGATTCATTGCCCCGCTAAATGGACATTGATTTATACTGTATGAATAAGTCATACAGTCTATAAGAAACTTTAGAATAACCGTACAGATGTAGTACTGTATGCCTATGATTTTTATGTCACTGTAAATGTTGAAGAACTGAACAATTCCTGATATATTGTTCCTTGTTCCTGGGAGACAGACACGCTTATGTTTAAGTGGGTTATTAGGGCAGATATGGTTAATGTATGTTCTAGCCCTCGCTGTCTTAAGGTCTTCAGCAGACTACCAGCAGAGGGAGCCAAGCGGAATGTCATATGTCCATGTTGTGGTTGGCGCCCGCTACTGGCGAGTACACTGGGTCATTTTGACCCATAGAACAGCGGGAGGGTGAAGTATAGATTTAGACAGTTACGGTTGAGTGACGTTCCTGAGGATCATTCACTAGGAGCTGCATGTGGCCATTATTACAAATAATAAACCTGTTTTTGTTATTCTCGGTCACTAAAGCAAAATCTTGTCATAATCTTGAGTCCTGCAGGAGTGCGATGGGGCCGTGACGTAACCTACCAGTAAATAAATACGATTCCTTATGAAATAGAGTAAGTCAGCAGTCGGATGACACTGTGTGCACCATCACAGGCCACTCACCACTAGTGCTCCCAGCCTCACCTGCACTGGGCTCTCCCTGATGCTCTCTATGTAAAAGCCCACTCGGCAGCGTATACCGCCACGTGCACGCTCGCGTGTGCACACACTGACACCACCTTTGTCAGCGTCAGAGGGCCCCGTGTCAGGGCTGTATCCAAACACAGCTACGGTTGCTACATACTGTAATTATTACCAGATGGACTCCTCCGCAGAGGATAAACATATTAGCTCCACTTTTACATTAGCGTGTGTGTGTGTGTGTGTGTGTGTGTGTGTGTGTGTGTGTGTGTGTGTGTGTGTTTGTTTGTTTGAGTGAGAGGGAGATCATGGGAGACGTGTACATGTTTATGTATGTATGCAAGCTACATGTATGGCTCTTCTAATTGTAGTGATCTATCTCTCTCTCTCTCTGGACCACTTTTACATGTTTGATAGTTTTCCCATTCCTGCCAATTTGCATATCAATACAATGTAAGATAATATTTATTTATGCCTGATCTGTTGAGTTGTTCAGGTGATGACAACCACACGGTCTCACTAGACTACTCTTCTTTTAGCCATCTGTGTAAATTCTCTAAAGTCAGGCATCTGAATATGAGCAGTCCTTTTTTGTTATGGGAGCCATGGTGCATTAGTGTATGTCAGAATGAACACTGTCCAGCCAAGCAAACACAAATGTAGGTAAATAAAAAGAATTACACAAATAGGATAGACAAGATTGAGTTATGTAAACAATGGCTAGATAATGCCTTTGAACAGTTTACAGTGAGATTACAGCTGGTGTATTATAGTTTTGATGTTTGTAGTCCTTGAAGATAAACAATATGTCCCAAACTGTTAGGCCCTGCAAGGTTATGGTTTTAATTTCCTTATGAAATTGTTCTGGCATGTTGAGATTTCCCCAAAAGTATAAAGTTCCCGCCCTTCACTGTAATCCATAATATATTAAAGGGAGAGAGAATTTACCGACTCATTGTGATTTGTAAAGTCATAATAACATAATTGAACAATAGACAAATTCCTCTTTCCTAGAGAAAACGGTTGCAGTTAGTGTTTTGTCATTGACACAAAGTAACATTAGAATATATGCACAGGTCAGCCATTATATTTTGTATAAACTGTGAATGGAAATATGTATATTGTATATGAGTGAAGGCATTCTGTAAACAGGGCTAAGGTCAGAGGGCTAAACTGTCCCACTGATCCTTCTATCTCTTTCTCTTGCTGAGGTAATGTGAGGCTCAGCCCTGTAAGGGGGATAGCAACAGTAGATGGTCCTCTGCTTGTTACAGTCTTAAATAAGCTTCCGCAAACAACTTTGAATAGAAACGCCTTAAAATATAAAAAGGAGTCTACATAATTCAATCTATTTTCAACGTACAGTAATGTTGGAATATATTTAACCTAAAAGGCTTTTTAGCATTATGCTCCCTGTGTTCATTTCATTGTAGTAATAATAATTTTAACTTTGTTGTTTTAATTTTTTATGTGTGGGTGTATATATATATGTGTGTGTGTGTGTGTATATGTGTATGTATATGTATGTGTGTGTGTGTATATTTATGTATGCATATATATATATATATATATATATAAATATGTGTATGCATGTATATGTATACAGTATATATGTATGTATGTATGAATGTATGTATGTACATACATCCATTTACCATTTATATATCCTTTCCATATGATGTCTTTATAATTGAGACATGAGAGGGTGTTAAGTGTAGCAGGTGATATGATCTGAACATGTCCAGGCAAGCACATAACTCAGTCAGCTAGAAGAGTTCTACTTTGGTGGGCTGTGTACTATATGTACACTTCTATACAGGACCACTGTTGGTTATGAGGTGGAGTTGGGTGGCAACCAGGACAGCTGTCATATGTGTGGAGACCAAAGCGGCCTTGACAGAATTATCAATCACTGGGCAGTTATTTTTGTTTTCTTATTTACAGGCCCTAAATCATTCAGTTTTCCTACTGTCATTTTGGAGAGACTTTTCTCACTTTGAGTTGAACATCCTGTTTGAATTGCTGTATTATTGTTTTTTAACATACACCTTACAGCAGGATATGTCAGATATAATGTGGAAATGATGACACATGGGACCAAAACTGACTAAGTTGGTTATTCACTATCATTTTGTAAGATTTTTTATGTTAGTCCACCATTAGTCTTTTTTTGGTACCTTCAGACAACACCACTGGTAACACATCTGGAAGAAACATTTAAGTAGGGCCCACATAAATGTACAGTAGATAACGTTAGATGCAGAGAAAGCCAGGCTGCTTCTAAACATGTCCTATACTCCCCCGACACCAGCCAGTCCAAATTGATGCACTTTTCCGTTCTACTAGCTGGTCTTATGTATGGATATAGACACACAAACTGCCCCACTCTCCTCCTCCTTTATGTAGCCTTCAATGGGTCACTTTTCCAGAATTATATTTGTAGAACAAGTTCACTGTGTGTGTGTGTGTGTGTGTGTGTGTGTGTGTATATATACACACACACACACAATGTATTTGCATAATTGTGGGTTGTATGCATTTATACAATTTCGACATGTTTTCAAAGTTTGAAAGTCGATTGTTCTGACACTGCCTGTTTAGGCTAATATTTGATGCAATGGTTTGCAAAGAAGGATAAGCACTAGTGGGCCTGCTTATTCACATATATCTCTATGTTGGTGTGCTTGCCGTGCATGATTGCATTTGGCATAGCGGAATACTAGCGTGCTTGGTTGCAGGTAATCTGCCTGTTAGCCTTAGGGGCACGCACGCACTCACACACACACACACACACACACACACACACACATATCTGACCACAGTTCCAGCTCTTATCTATTCCCTGATACTGTTCTGCCTAGCACATGGAGTAGAGTAGTGATAGCATCAAGCCTCAAGTTCAGATTACACATAAACACACACACACACACACACACACACACACATATACTGTACATACGCACGCACAAGCATACACACAGACTGCATTTGTCTTAGGATTGGAATTCAGTTTCCTCCTTTGTCTTTCATTCTTAAACATACATGAAAACATGCAAGTACAAACAGGCATAGACACACACAGAGGCAAGTAGGGCAATATATCCTCCTCCAGAATTAGCTGTGTTTAAATCAAAAGGACCACATGTAACAATTATGTGACAGGGGTTTTCCCAACCTATTTCCATCAGTTCACCTCCTAATTCAGAATTGTATGTATTATGGTGTGATGCAAAGTCATGCTGGTCCTGCAATGTTTGACAAACATCTGTGTAACAGTAACCCTCAGGGTTTTCCAAATAACTAGTGTACAGTGCTAAAGCCTGTGGCTGCTTTCCTTCCTGTTTCTCCCTTGAAGAACAGGGGCACAGTATTGTTCAGAGCTGCTAACAAGAATTGTTGTTTTAGGACTTTTTATTTTATTTATTTTTTATTGTTTTTTAAATATAGGGCCCACATTTTGTCAGTGACTGTACATATCATTGTGCATGTTTGTTTATGTTCTGCTATTTTGCATATTTTTACAGTACCATTAAAGCAGAGAATGAGATCACACTCCCTCTCTGTGTGTCATCTGAACTCCTCTGCTTATGTTTTCATAGCCGGGCCGGCTGCGCATGCACATTAGTGTGTGTGTGTGTGTGTGTGTGTGTGTGTGTGATGTCCACAAAGCTCTTGTTTTGGTCTGATGTTGCAGAAAGTTATAAATGGAGCCACTTTAATTAATATTTTTG
>JAODUG010003835.1:0-10982 GCA_027564795.1 Aphredoderus sayanus
ACAACAAGGTGTGTGTTTGAAACCCGAGGACAACAGGAGGGTTAAAAGGCACATAAAACAACACAAATACATAAAATAATAATTAATAAATAAATAAATACACTCCGCAATGACAATTGAAAAACACACAAATCATACATAATCAGATGGCGCCGCCGTGTGGCCAAATGTGAGATTTTTGAGTACATTACGAGGGTTAAGGAGCAAATTGTGATCCATAGTATCAAAGGCTGCACTTGAATCTAATAGCAACAGCACGGATATCTGTATCCATAGTAAGTAATAAATCATTAACAACTTTCATAAGTGCAGTCTCAGTAGAGTGGAGAGCTCTATATCCCGACTGAAATATTTCAAAGAATTTATAAATTTTCATACGGTCGATAATTTGCTGTGGTACAATTTTTTCAAAAACTTTAGTTATCCAGGGACGACTGCTTCTGTGTACGTTTTGCGAGTGTCAAACAGGAATCTTGGATTATTTTTATTAGTACTAATTAATGTTGACTTAGCCGCAGAGTGCTTGTTAATAACTTAACAGACTCTCTTTCCACGCTTGATAAAAGATATTGAGTTTAGTTGAAAGCCATCAGCTGTAAACCAAGGAGTTGATTAAGAGCTTTAATGATTAATAGTTTATTTTTTGTATTATCTGTTGCTGTTATTGGCTAGCTAGTAGTCCTTTTGTCTTGAGTACAACTCATTACACCTTAATGACAATAGAAAATAACTTGCAGAGACCTGGGACATTTTTGTTTTAAAAAAACCTTTTTCCACCAAATACACAACACTTTCCTGAACAATTCTTGGAGTTCACAAAAGGCACATTCTCCTCTCCATCTCCATTCTTTCAACCGTCTTCTGATTCTCAGTGATGTGGCAGCAGTGGGCTGTGGCAAGGCCACATTTCCACAGGGGTCTTTCATTCCTGGGCTAGCGACATAATGGTATAGCCTGCCGACGTGTTTGTCAGTGGCGCTGGCAGTTTCTGTGGTTTCCCTGTCTGCCCTCTGTTTACAGGCAGGCAATTATGTGATGCCTAATTAGCAGGGGGAAAAGGGGGCCGCGGCCTGGAGATTAGCATCGCTAAGGGACCCTCAATCCTCACAGGGCCCAGGAATAGGCCAAAGGGTCTGAGGGAGTCAAGGGTGAAGAAAGGGAAGAGAGAGAGACAGCTGAACAAATGGCGATAAGATAACACTCATTTAGAGTAATAAGGCCTTGGTCACCACTACATTTGACCCTGATGAACTTGTAAACATGCACTTTACACACACACACACACTCACACTGGGATTTCTCCATTCTCTATAGGCCTAACGGAAGCAGTATGCACCTTATTATATAATGCAATACATAGAGCAAACTATATTGTGATTGGTAGGAATGTGTAAGGAATGCTTTCTTTCATCTAATTGGTTAAATCTGGGGTGCTGGAATACAGAGCCAGGGACTGCCAAAGAGAACAAATGTTTTCAGTACATCAAATGTACATAGCAGACTGCGTGAAATGAGAATGAAACTAAATTAGACCAACAAATAAATGATTATTGCACATTAATATGTGCAAAAAGTTAAGCCTATGGTTTGGAATGACGCAATGATTACATGATGACAAATATTTATTGATGGCTAGATTCTTTATGTGAGGAAAACTGGATAGTCTGCCACATACAGTAGACGAACACAAAATGTCTGCCACAAAGACAAACACAAAAAGGTGTTATTGATCTGCACGAACCACTGGCTCCCGTACGGCCTGTAATGGTTCCAGCAGAAATAGAGTCCCAGCAGGGTATATTTCCAGCAATTTGACACCTTTCAAAATCTGTTTAGTTCCCAGACTAGCATGTGCTTTAAAGCATTCTTTTGCTACTGTAGATGCTACTGTAGATGCCAGACAGATAGGTTAAGCAAAACCTGTAAACATATCTGCAGCTCCTCTTGTTGTGTGTCTGCCCTTCTCCTAGACTCCTCCAAGTTGCAGAACCCCAGCAGGAAACAGTCTGTCTCCAGGAGTCTCAAACACCTCTTTAACTCCTCCAACAAGTTTGTGAAAACACTGAAGAGGTTTGTATTTTTACGGGTTTAATGAAACCCACATAGTCCTGATTCTATTACATGCATGTCTGTTTTCACAGAACTGTACAGACAACAGATCATTTTCACTTAATTTAAAAAGTATAGTATCATGGCAGCTACTTGTTATCAGACGTGATTAAAGTAGTCTACTGTACCAACCACTTTAGCTGATAACAGATCCATTTATAATTACAGGAACATATACGATTTAAAGGGATTAGCATAATGGAATATAGTATTCATAATTGTTTTCATTGGTGTAACAACGAATAGTTGTGTTTTCATAAGCTTAGAAGTAACTCCTTATATCAACATTTGGGTGTGTGTCCTCTTCTGCTGGGGCTCTCCATGTTGCAACTTCGTGTTTCTACAGTAGCCCAGAACAGACAAACAGAACACTGTCTCCAGAGAGTGCTGTTTGTGATTGTACATTGAAGTGGCAGCTTGAATCCATCACCGGCTTATGGAATTAACTGGCACCTAGTGGTTTGCTAGGGTAAATCTCTGTGAGCCGGTGGAGCATCAAAAAATCCATTACATTATTATTACTTATTTGGCACAATGGACAGATGCATTTTGACGATTATGCTTTAAAAGGTTTAAAATAAAATCTAACTTTACAGTCTTTTGGGTTTTTTTCGTCTCCATTGCTTAAGCTGGTCTCACGTGAGCAAAGAACCAAAGAATGACAGATCCTTTGATTCATTTGAGTCATGTTTCCCTTGATGGCCACCATAGGTTCTTATAGACACTTCTAATTGGAAAGGCAGTGTAAGATATGGGTATTCAGTTGAGTGCAATCTGCAACCTCAGCTAGATACTACTAAACCCTATACTGTATGGACCTTGAAAGGAACCTATTTATACTGAATATGGTTTTATTCTCTGTCATATTATATTCTTTCAGAACACTTTTTCACTGTAGTTGCAGAAATAATTTTAGGCCTAGCTTTATCAATTGATGTGAGGCAAAAAGTAACAGTTCCTGGATATAACAGTTGTATCAGCAAATCCTAGGGGTTTTATGTTACGCTGATGGCTTCACTGGCACTTGGGAAGACCAAGTCAGTGGCAATTAATAGTTCATATGTTACCATAAATAGTGCTCTATGCAGCTTCTAAAGGAAAAACATGGTCAGATCAATGTGCCAGGAGATTTAACTGTCCTGGGACATGTCATATGTACTGTTCTGCAGGGGGATCTACTTGGCAGCTGTGTTCTACCATAAGGACTGTGTCCTCGTGACAGCTGAGGACCAGATCCCCATCGTGGAGGTGGATGATTCTTATGGGAGCTCTCTCATGCAGGACTTTCACTGGTTCACCAAGGTATGCTAAGTAACCCCTGTTGGAGATAAATGTTCCTGTGTTTTCAGTGTACTGATGGATTTCATTATAACAGGCTGTATTACCAGGAAATGCTTTGTCCAGCATAGACATATTACATGTTTTTGATACAATGGAGTACAGTCAGTAAATAGAGATGACAAAGTGGAATATTTCATCCCTAATGGACTTGGTAGTTGAGGTACGGAAGGGAAGGATTGATAACATTTCAGATTGCTTTAACCTCTACAGGTTAAATGTAATTTCCAGCATGTGGTCTGCCAATTCCTTTTTCCCTTTAGCACGGCTTTTTTCCCTTCTGTCTGACTTTAACATTGATTCTCTCTCTCTCTCTCTCTCTCTCTCTCTCTCTCTCTCTCTCTCTCACGTTTCCACTGTTCCGCTCCCTCCAGCTGTCTTGTATGTGGGAGGACGTGCGGTGGCTGAGGCAGAGCATGTCCGTGTCCATGTCCTCCTCATCCACGCTGCAGGCCAGACACAAGATGTTGACTGCTGCCGGACAGCTCCAGGTCAGGGCCACACACGCACGCACCCTCACACACACCTCCCTCTACTCTAACCCAGTGTTCCAGGACTTTTTATAGTTAGCTATTGTTGGAAAACCCTGTTCATGTCTTTGACCTGCATCAGTACTGCCAACATGTAGACAGACTGGAACGTAGAACTGAAATAGTAAAATCATGTTGATGATTTTATGGCTCAGTGTAGTCTTAGGCACTCAGTCAAAGTTGAGTATAAAAAATCCAGCTCAAAAGAAGCTTAATTCAAAACCAGGACTGTCTGTGCAGACAACCTTCGACTGACATCGCACTGACTCTGCCTATGTTTCTTTTGTTTTGTTGCAGCAAATTCATTATGATAACTGCACTTGTTATTATTTTTACTATATGCATATGTTGATAAAAATGTAAGTTTTTATTATTATTATTATTATGTCAATTACAAACGTTTCTTTTTTTTTTTTTAAACAATTATATTTAGATATATTAGATGTATTTAGATTACTGATGCTTTCAGAAAGTTAAATAAACATTTATCCATACCATATATATATATATATATATATATATATATATATATATATATATATGATTGAATGAAATACATGAATATACATGTATGTACAACAAACAAAAGGATGTCCTAACAGCTACGTCTGGGCTGCTTCTAGAACCTTCTGGGGACGCATAACCTGGGTCGGGTCCACTACGAGCCCATCAAGGATCGCCATGGCAACGTACTGCTGGTTACCATTCGGGACATGGAGAGCCAGTATTCGTTCTTTGGTGGGAAATGGATGCAGGTGACCAAGCTGCAAAGCCAGAGGAAATCTCTGTCCACCCCTGAGGAGCCCTACGCTTTGGACATCCTCATCATCACCATACAGGTTAGCAGAGGATGCACATCACATGACCCAGCAGAGTGGCGGTCAGGACATACCCATGAGGGGTTTATTTTATTTTGTTATTACTACTAGTCATTTTACTTATAAATTTTCTTTTTTTTGTCCTCCTGTTATCCTCCAGGTCAAACGTACCCAAATCACTAGCTCTTTATCCAAATGACGTAAATGTAAATGTAATATCTTTGCCCTCCTTTATTCTTCATATTTTGAACAACTGACACTGTTTTCATGATAGGAGGAAGGAAAATATGCATAAATTACTACTAGCATTATCATTATCTGAACAGGACTACACTGAATCAATAAAACCACAAGATAATAGGCTACAGAGCCAATTACAGAGCTAGTGTAAGCTTATAGGACATGTTTGATATATTATAAGATATATATTACATGGCATAGCCTAATATACAAGGTTGAATCAAGCAATTAGACACAGTAATACTATCTAATATTTACAGTAAATGGGTACATTTGCAAAACAACTGTTGTTAATTTGATGTATTGCTTAACAACACATAATATTGGACAAATTAAATTGTAAAAGGTAAGAAATGCTAATTGCGCTTAGCCGCTATGCTTGCATATTAACCATGATGCTAGAGTGATACTAGCTAGGGATTTTTGTCATGCTAATATCACGATGAGAAATATTGTTACGTTTTAACATTGCCAAATTTCATGACTAGCGATCCCGTCACACCCCTACTGCTCAGTATAACATTTTAATGGTCTTTCTCTGTCCTCTCCTGTACACCTGTTATCCAGGACATCCTGGCGTACCAGAGGCGCAGTGCACACAGGCTAGCCCCTGGCCTCTACCTAGGCTACCTGAAGCTCAGCAGCTCCGTGGACCAGATCAAGGTCCTGGTGTCCCAGAAGATGCCCAACATGCTGTGCCACGTTCGCATTCGAGACAATGCTAACGTCTCCAGGTAGTCCCATCCTAAATATCGCACATCTACTTTAACAGATCCCTCACATATAGGCAGGGATTCACTACTAGGAACCTCTAAGCTTTTCTTTTCTTTAGCAAGTCAATTCAATTGAACTGCCTGCTTTGACATATCTTTGACATCTACCATGGGGGTGTGGCCAGGGATACACAGTAAAAGGTTTTAATAACACACTGAATGTAGCCCAGGTCTCTGCTGGTTTTTTAATTTAGTAAAATGGGGAGTGGGATCTAAAGTAATGGAAACTCTGGGAACTTTGTAGGCAGGGTTTGAAATGGTCTGGCATGCTATGTTCCTTTTCGATTCCAAAAAATAATCTCTTTTGTTTATAGGTCATGGAAATTCCGTTTTTAAGTAATGGAAAGTCATGTAGAAGTCAGGTAATTTTACCTTTGACGTTGACTAAGATCCTGGCCAGTGTAATGGTATTATATTTTATCCTTCATAGTTGAGTTTGATTTTCAATTTGTTTGATTGATATATTTACATTTTCTGTACATGTTCTCTACCTTCCCTTTAAAAGTCACTACAACTTTGTGTCAAAAAGCTAGACATGCTTTAGGATTCTCCTACAAAACCTTTATTGTTTGTGTGCCATTCTAGTTTTCCATTATTTCCTTACATTCAAAAGTGTTCCATAGCAGTATCTACTGTGATGGTGAGGGAAACAGACGCGCTCTGCGGAGCGAGAGCTGTTTGCGCTGCTCAGATGTTGTCTGCTGGCATTCGTTGCATTACACACATTCTCTAGCCCAGTGGGGACACTAATCTCCCTCAGCCAGATTACATTACACAGTCACTGGGAGACAGAGGGGGGAGGGAGGGGAAGAGAAAGAAAGAGAGAGAGAGAGAGAGAGAGAGAGAGAGAGTGTGTGTGTGTGTGTGTGTGTGTGTGTGTGTGTGCGTGTGTCTATTTTTGTATTTGCATGTGTGTCTGTCTTGTGAGTGCTATCCAATGTGATTGTGGTGAAAGCTCTGGGCTGAGGCGGGCAGGTAGAAACATTTATGAAATGCTCCTTGGCTTCCTTCACAGGAATTCCTGGATACTGGACAGTGCTTTATCCCTACTTTGGAGAGATTGGAAAGTGTGAAGTGAGAAACAAAGGGAAAACTGGACTGCTATGGGTTTTTCTTTTCTCCCTTCATCTCTCTGACTGTCAGAACCACAGTATTGTGTATTTGGACATGAGGGCCAAATCAACTCCGAAACCAGTGTCCCTTGCCAAAGCCTCATGTATTTTCATGCTCAGATTTTGGAAATATGTGGGTGCTTTGACCGTTGAGAGACTTGACGAAACAGGAGAATGCTGTGTCTATACAGGGGAATGGAGGGAGCAGAGAAATGGAGAGAGCAGTGAGGAGCAGAGAAGAGTCTGTAAAGACAGGCAGGGAAACGACAGAAAACGAGTTTAGTAAAACCTCTGATTGCTTGGCGATCTTCATGGTAATGTGCACAGAGATGCGACAGAGCAGTTAATTGCATTGAATGTTCCTGAACCATTTTATTCTAAACCCTAAAGAGTGTATATTTCAGCTATCAATCACTTATTTTAGCTACAAGGATGTCATCTTGAGATAAACTGCATACTGTATATACATTTTCAGTCACTACAAGATTTCTCAGGCCTTCAGAACTTGGCTGATTTTACTGCATCTTTTCTTAAAAATTACAGTGCATGTTGTAGTGTGTTTAGGAATATTTGTGCAATATTTATATATATTTACTGTACCTGATGTGTGACCAATCAGCGTTGTACTGGTAGCTACGGGCATGGTTAGGTGCAGTGACAGCGAAAGTGACTCAAAAACAACAATGGCGGTTCCTACAGATAGACAGAAGGTTCACCTGCCAAGTATTTTTTGAAAGCGCCTGCCCTTTTAAAACAGTTTCAATGGAGGGCTCGTCAGAGGGTTGTGTGCATAGAACTACGTTCCGTGCGTGTAACAACCATCCGGTGTGTCAGGTTAGTTTATGCGTGCTTTCGTACAGAACCAGGGAAGTGCTGGTTTTGTTGGTAGATAGTTTGGTTGGCATAAAACAAGTGGCAATGTGGCAAATTTGCAGAGATGTTGCGGTGATTGGAACAAATTGCAAGGTTGCGCAAAATTCACCGGGATTGGTTGCATTTGCCTAGTTGTGATCCTGGGGGGACTGATAAATACTTTGTCAAGGGCCGTTCTAATAGTCATTAGGTGTGACTCAGTAAGAGAGATGTGAATTCAGACATACTGTGGGAGCATCTCTAATTGGTCTCATTTGATGAATAATATGATTTTCTGGGCTTAACTCTAATCCCTCCCTAACAAGTGTGTCTCTGCCACTGTAAACAAGTGCTGTTGAAGAAAGCCCCCTGATGGGGGTCTGACACAAAGCCTCATGTAGTGTCTCCTGGTCTCTCCCTCAAGGGAGGAGTGGGACTGGCTCCAGAGGCTCTCGGTGGAGGAGGAGGGTGAGAAGGACGGGGCACAGGGGGAGGAGGGGGAGGGGGTGGAGGAGGGCGAAGGGGCTGAGGGGAGTTTGGAGAGAGGGCTGCAGAAGGCGGCCAGCCACGCCCCCCTGCTGTACTATGAGCTGCAGACGGCCCTCAAATCCCTGCTCAAGATCATCAGCGTGCCTTTGTACCAGGTGCACACACACGCATCCTCGCACGCACACACACACACACACACACACACACACTCACACACTCACTACACAATGGTAATTTTGCCTCAATGCAGCAATTTCTTCACTAGGTACACACACACACACACAGAGACACACGCACAAACATACTCACACACACACACACACACACACACATGCACGCACACACGCATACTCGCACACCTAAGCACACACACACACACACTACACAATGGCAATTTTGCCTCAATGCAACAATTTCTTCACTAGGTACACACACACACACACACACACCTGTACATTTCAACAATTGTCTGTCTCTTACTCTTATCTTTTCAATCCAAGTGCTCTTCAGCCTCTTTGGCAGATGGCCTGCATGTTATGTCTGGATTCAAACTGTCTTTAAACTGTGCCATGAGTGTTTTACGTAATGGTCTGAGACACTGATTTAAAAGCCTGCCATCGCAAGGCTGGTTGTCTCTCACTTTCCCTGTAGCCTTCTCTTTTTATTGCCGGCTCTCATTCCTGAGTGGTATTAGCATACCTTTTATACCGTGTCAGGGGAAATAGTGCTGAGCCTAATACAACACTAATACAACCCAGTAAAAACTCTCCCAGTCCCCCCTGTAAGTCATGTCATGGCAGAATTGCTTGCAATCCTGTGCAAAGCAGCACAAAAAAAAGGCTGATCTTAACATTGTGTGTGGTGTGTGTATGTGTGTGTGTGTGTGTTGATCAACATTCTTATGCGGTACAAAGCTAACTGTTATCCCTGTCCGTCCCCTGTGACCTCCTCGCCACCGGGGGGCAGGCCAGGCACTTTCGCGTGTACAGCCAGGAGGTCCTGGAGCTGGGGCACAGCGTGTCCTTCCTGCTGCTGCTACCGTCGGCCGACGATGTGTGCACCGCCCCTGGTCAGGCCAACCCCTACACCCCCCTCTCTGGCTTTCTCCACCTCCCTCTCCAAATGTTCGAACTCGGTGAGAACACACACACACACACACACACACACACGCATAAACATTATATAGTTAAAGTTACCCTTTTGTTCTGTCTCTCTTTCCCTCACACCCGTACGTGGTGTTGGATGAGCAGTGGACACCTGCGTACCCACAATGCCTTGCTGTCCATGGCTGTTGCATGTGTTTTGTCTCTCCCCTAGCTCTGTTCTCCCTCCTCCTCTTCCTTCATCCCATCCATCTTCCGTGTCCTCCTCCCAGACTATCTTTCACCCCAGTGGGCTTTCAGGCGCTCTGCAAACCACTGGAGGAACGTTTCAGTGTGTTCCATGAGTTGTCCTTGAAGTGTTAACACAATGGTGACTGACGTATTCACTTCAGTGACCTTCACATTTACTTTTACGGTTTACGTTGACGCTTTTATCCAAAGAGACTTGCATGTAGTACATTTGTTCTAAAGAGAACAATCGCAGCATAATGTCATCATGTCTACTGCCACGTAATAAACCATATAAAACACAATAGGTAAAGGCCTAACTAATGAAGTGCTTAGTTTTCACCCCGTCACACTACACTATTCTACTTACAGTAGTAGAATTATTATTATTATTTTTAAATAATAATGATAATGAATATAGAAAGAGCATGAGAGGTAAGATCAAGTGGTAAGTGCATGAGGGGTAAACAGGGGATTCAAAGATGACACTTTGAGATATGGCAGAGTGCTAAGAGGTGGAGAGGTCGTTGGTGGAGGTACCAAGGTGGATTGTGAAGAGATGCGTCTTGAGTCTCTTGGGTGGATGAAGATGGGTAACGTTTCCGCAGTTCTGACTGTGGCTGAAAGCTCTTCCGCCACTGGGGTGCCATGACAGAGAACAGGTGAGACTTCTTGAGGCTTCGTAAAGGTGGCATCGCCAGCCGGCCAGCCGAAGTGGTAAAATGAAGTGTTTCTTTTAGAGGCCTGAAACCAGACCATTGCTTGGAGATAGCTTGGGGCCGTTCCATGTACTGCCTTGTAAGCCAGCACCAGTGCCTTGAATGGGATGTGAGCTGCAATGGGGAGCCATTGAAGTTGTCGGAAGAGGGGGGTTACATGGGAGAACTTGCTATTAAAGTATTTCTATTTTATTAGCTGCTGCATTCAACGCTATGTGACTTGATATCGGAGATGGCAACTAGTTTGCTTCCCAAGGACCCATTCCTCATTCTGTGAGGGATTGTACAGTGTATAAATAACTGTTCTATCCTTTGTGCTTACTCATTTACTGCATACAGTACTGCGGTTCTGTGGAGAATTGAAAAGAAAATATAAGAGGTGTAAAAGTGTTACAGCAGCTTGTTACTTTGTTATTAACCAGGAGACTCGCATACTGTATTTCTGGCGTCTAATAGAGGAGATGTTTTCTGCACTGTTAATGTAGTCTAAAATAAGGTGCAAGATGAATGCAGGAGGGGCACGGCTACAATGGCAGCCAGTGTAGGTACACAGGCTGTGCTGTGTTGCTTCGGTGGCTGTAGCAGAGAATCCACAGATTCCTCTGTGTTGGGGGGGGGGGGGGGGGGGGGGGGGGGGGGGGGGGGGGGGGGGGGGGGGGGGGGGGGGGGGG
>JAODUG010003836.1:0-10982 GCA_027564795.1 Aphredoderus sayanus
GGTGTGCCAGGCTGTAAGTCTATACGCCTCTTGTCCTTTTGTTGTTCAGATGGGCCACACATCAGGGATTATGAAGGGCCGGGTCTAATAAAATAGTTTACCTTTCAGACGTTTGGCCAGCGAAAGAATGCGGTGAATCATTTGAGCCAGCAGCGGCACTCCAACATTGTTCCCGAGTTGATCTACAGTGAATGCACACAGGGGAGAGCTGGATACGTGATGCGGCCCATGCATTCACAGCACCAGCGAGGACATGTCGCGCTGTGATCCACACGCACTCTTGTTAGTCCCTGAATAATCAGCTGTCAGAGCTCCCAAGCAGCAGCCGTCAGGGGGCACGGAGACGTGCCTGGGGAGCGTTGTGCTTGTGTGTGTGTGTGTGTGTGGGGGGGGGGGCTGCTGTTTGACTGTTGCGTCTGTCTCTCGGGAGATTTGTGCGGCTGCTAGGGGCGCCGAGCAGAGACTGGTGTCAGGGCAATACCCTTGACTGTGACGTGATTGAGTAGACAGGCGCGACCCGCTCCCCTCTCTTTTGCCCACCACCCATGGTCTCCCCTCCTCCGACGCCACGCCGAGGGTGAGCGATGGCTTAAAACAGCGGCGGTTATTATACGTAAGCACATCCTCGTAATTTATGCATGATCGCCTGGCAATCTGGGGCCATTCATCATCCTCTTTGCTATCTTTCTTCCTTTTTAATCTGCTGGCGTCTTGTTCCTCTGGACTTTAATCTATAGGGCTATTAAGAATGCCTGTGTAGTAATGGGTGTGCTAAGGTGACAGTGTGACATTGGCGGCATCGCTGCCGAGCGCGAGGGGAAGCTAGAAGTACCGCAGACAGAGGGGCCTCTCTCCTCCTGTGGCCCAACGTGGAGAAGCACATCAGGTTCACAGGCCCTGCCGCTGGTGCTGGGCCATGTCTTGGGAGAGGAGGGGACATCGTGTAAGGATTCTCTTCTTGACCGGAGTCCCCATAGCTGGTATTAGTTTTTGGCAGTCTTTCTTTTACTGTAGGATTGTGTACGTTTGCCACAGGAGGTTGAGTCCTGTCTAGCCGTGTGTTTGGTGCTGTTACCAGCGAACTGCATGGCGTACAATAATAACATGTAAAATAAACTGAGCTGATTGTATGTGACGCTCCGCACCTTGAACTGCACACGTTCTTAACATTTTGTTTTGATGAAGTAAATACCTGGCAAGAAATCAATATCTTATTTACCTGATTAGTTTTCTAGTAATTGCCGTGTTTTTATTAGTGTTATTAGTGAAATATACGATCCAATCATTGCTGGTGCCACTTGAGTGCATGCCTAGCGACGTGTTTACACACAGTTACACCAGCTCTCTCCCAACATATTTGAATAGCAAGGCCTATTCCTTTTGTTTTTATAACTCACAAGACAATAGCGTTTGAGATCATGGTGTTGAGGTTTGCTGAATTTGACAAGGGTGTATTGGATTAGAATTGCAAACCCCACCTTTAGGATTCAGCAGTTGCAAGCTTAATACATTGCCCGTTCTGTGTGTGTGCCTGAAACGTAACCTACACAGCCCTGGCTCTGTAAATGTGTACACAAACGTAGTACAGACCATATCACACAATATCCTATCCTTGGCAATGCATATCCAGTTTGGGGGGCTGAGCATCTAAGGCAGCATTCTATGGCATTGAAGGGAAATGTGTTTTTGATTTGATTAATTTCATACATCAATAATCTTCAATTATTAAATTCAAATAAATAACACTTAACAATTTATTGCATATCCCTTGCTTACAATAACTGCATCAAACCTGCGACTCATTGACATCACCAACATTTTTCACTATTCTTTTGTGATGATTTCCTAGACTTTTACTGCAGCTTGCAACAGTTTCTGGAAATGTTATGGTTACGGTATGGTGATTGACTTGGCCAGTCTAAAACCAAAAATCACTTCCACATTTGGGAGTTCCTCCCAATTAGTTTGGATGCATAGTTGATGCAAGTTGGCACACAGATGCACGTTGGCAGACAGAATGTTTTTGTAGACTTCTGAATTCATCCTGCTGCTAGCATCGTGAGTTATGCCATCAATACATATTAGTGAGCCCACACCAGAAGCAGCCATGCAAGCCCAAGCCATGACATTTCCTCCACTGTTGCTTCAGAGATGAGCTTGTATGTTTTGGATCATGAACATATCCCATCTTTCTCCCTGGGCTTTCCATCACTTTGGTGGAGGTTAATCTTGGTCTCATCAGTCCATAAAACTTTGTTCCAGAACTTGTGTGAGTCATCTCTGTACTACTTTTGCAAATTGCAATCTCGCCTTCCTTCCTTACTAGGGAGAGTGGTGTACCTCTACATTGTGGCTCTCAACTTGTTGCAGTTGATTGAGATACCTTCACTGCTGCCCTGTGGAGCTAATTTGTGATGTCACTGATTGATTATTTGGGGGGTTTCTTCACAGCTTTGAACTCTCAATTTGTGTCTTTAACTGCAGCTATTTTCCTTGTCCGACCATTTGGATGTCTGTTGTTCAGTACGCCAGCAGTTTCCTAAATTTCAAAATGTCTTGCTTTTCTCCCAAAGACAGCACTCTGGTTTTCATGTTGTTCATTCTATCGGGACACACCGGTGCAAAAGGTGCTAAGTTGTTTACACATTTAGATGAAAGTACCAGGTAATAAAATCTGAAATTCAGTCGTCTCATGTATACCTTTTGATCTCAGTCTGTATTCAGTGTAGCAGAAACAAAGTAATTAGCCTTGCTGTTCTAATACATTTGGAGTGGACTGAATTATTCAGGCCAGGTCAATTTATATAGGGCTTAATTGCACTTAATTACAGCCTGAAAGGGCTTCAACTTTTGCACATAAAATAAACCCTAACTCCTTAAGAAGCAGTTGACAAATGTGTGGGTCCCCCTTTCAAGGGGCACCAGGTGTGCAATATGTGAACAGCTAATAAGAAAATGAAATCAAATTTTCTGAAGTCAAATACACAGTGGTAAGGAGAGTGTAACACTGTGACAGACACCGTTAGATAGCCAGCCGGGGACAAATCAGGCTAGACTGACCTGGACAGCGCCGCCCCTGTTGTGGCTCTATCCATCTGTGACTGTGAAATGTGGCTAATGGAAGCCGACCTCGCTCCCTCCATGTTTCCCATTGCCTCCATTCAGCATCGATCAGCCCTCGGATGTATCTTGATTTAACCCCCCCCCCCCCACACACACACACCACCACCACCACCACCACACACACGCACACACACATCGGCTCGTTACTCTTTTCCGCCTGCAGAGACAAGCACCAAGTGCATCTTGGGGCCACTGCAGACCAAATTGTAATCCGCCCAGGCTCGGCAACAGCTAAAATAAGAGCTGAACAGAATGGGACAACAGAAGGCATGGAATTTTAGCGCCTCAAGTGCTCACGAAGGGGAAGAAGAGTCCTGGCTTACAGTATAATTATTGTGCTGACATTCTATTTACCCTGTCAGATAGGACTTCAATAAACAGAGCCTGCTGAGCATTTTTTCACGGCCCTAAATGTTCCATCATGCCTACTGTATAAGACATGAAGTGGATCTCCCTTTGTATTTCCTTCTTTCACCCACTTGTTCTCCTCTAGTTCCACTGGAAGCCTTTTCTAACCTGATAAATACAGTATATGCTGTCATTGTTAATTTGTGTTTTGTAACACCTATCCTCCTCCCTGCCCTTTTCTTTCTGGTGGTAAACCTTTATGTCAACACAGAATGCCCCTAAATGGCATTTCTGAGATTGAGATGTGTTAAAATATGATCATAGTTGACAGAGGCAAGTCAAGTAAAGTTGTAAACATTTGGTCCCTAAAATAGTTTATATCCTTGCAAGAAATCTTGATTCCTTACATTTGTATTATTGTAAGGAATTAGTATTGTCTAATCTCAATAAGTATTATTGAGATTAGAATCAGAACAGAACAGAATCATAAAATGTCAAAAATAGTCATCTATATTCGACACAAGTCATCAACATCATAGATCAAACAAGGGAAATATCAGTCAAACATCTATGTGCCTGCCTCAAAGTCATTTACATCTTAAATGCATTCAGTGAAACCAGCTCCCGAAGATTCGGGTGTCCCTCAGGTAATATTGAAACTGACATCAAGCAGTGGTAGCAGTATACTTAAATGCCCTTTTCATACTTTAGGGACATATAGTACGAATACTGTCCTGGGACAGGCTGGGAGTGAAGAAAATATGTTCCCTTAGTTTTCTGAAGGATGCAGATCCATAGGTAATGTGGAAGAGCAATACTTGTCTGCCTTTCTTCATGAGAAACCAGTTTGACTATGCCGTGAGAAACAGTCTGGAGAGGCAAGCAATCCTTTCAATTCTGTCTGATAATGTGTGACTAATCAGCTGTGTACTGTTAGCTACGGGCGTGGTTTAGGTGTTACGATAGCGAAAGCAACTCGAAAACAACAATAGTTCCTACATAGACACATACAGATTGGCAGGTTCCATTCACCTGCCAATCAAAATATCTTTTGAAAGCGCGTGCCCTTTTAACTCTCCCACTGTTCTAAGGCATTTCAACAGACTACCAGCAGAGAGAGCTAACCGCAAAATGTCATATGTCCGTGTTGTGGTTGGCGCCCGCAACCATTTCAGTGGATGGCTCCCCAGATGGTTTTCTGCATATAACTATGTTCTGTGAGTGTTACAACCATCTGGCTGTCAGGCTACTGGCAATGGAGTAATCTACTGTACCTAAAACAGACCCTGTTGATTTATTTCTTATTTAAATGTGTGTGTGTGTGTGTGTTTATGGCTGGACTATATAATCTAAAATCAAAATAACGATTAATTGAAAATTTTACCTCGATTATGATTAATGAACGATTATTACCGAACGATACGCGCGGTATTATGTTTTTAAGTATTAACATTGGAGGAGACCGAATTGACACATTCGCTAAGCCTCTCCCTTGAACGGCCATGTGTCATGTTAAGTTTAGAACAAAGGAAAATATAGAAACAGTATGACTAAGACACCTACAATTCTGACAGCAGGTATCCTCAGTTTACAGGGGGTGTCGACATATTTTTCGCTTATCGAAGAAAAAAAAAAAGCAATATCCTGGTGCACTTTTGTAAAAACAAAATAATGCTACAGGGTGTCAAAACATATTGACAGTCAATCATTTACTTACCCTGCTGTGCAAGAATGTTGTGTCCTGTAGTAGCCTACATGTATGTAATTCACCTGTGATGCATCATGCATGCATTGGAACCGGTGAGCATTTCCTGTGATTTAGGCCAACTCCATCTACGAATTATATTATAAATGTCCCTCTCAAAAGCATATTTTAGGCATTTCTGTCTACTTCTGTGATATTTCAGAACCATTATTCCAGAATTGTGATTTCCTTAGCAGTGTCTCTTATTGTAAATGTTGACTTGAAATTGCTATAGGCATGCAGGTGCAAAAGCTGGCACGGCAACAGTTACCAAGGGGGGGGGGGGCAAAAAAGTTCTGTACTGTATTTGCTTGGAAGTTGGAAGTGAGATGGACGTGATCAGGAATGCTGTAGACCTACAAGGTGTTGGAATGCCCACCTTGTTTTATAATAAGTTGTCTGTCAAGCATTATGAGTCTGTTCTGCTCTGATAAATGTGTATGAGTGCAGCTGCAGTCTTCCGAGCCATTGATGTGAAGTTTAGTTACATTTGGCCTATTTGTAAAACATTTGTCCCCAAGCCCCCCCTATTACCGACTCCCTAAATGAACAGGATAAAAAAATCTAAATAACAGACATGGGAAAATTATGTCGGTTAGAGGTTCTGAATTTCATTGTTGTTCAGTCCTTGTGTGTGTGTGTTGTTACGCACCTAAGTGTGTTTGTCCTGTTTATCTGGCCTCAGAAACCTTATTATTTGTAAGGAATGCACCCCCCTCCTCCCCCACATACACATGCCACTGACACTCACTGCACCAGTCATTTCATTGATTTCCCATTGCCCCATGTCGGCTGAGTTTACACAGGGCAATGCAGAGGTAAACCCTCCCAGTTCTCTGTGTCCAACTGTTCCTCACCTATTGTTTGGAAGGCGAGAGACTAACTTCACAAAGCCCCGACACAGTTTGAGTGTAACTAGTTGGCTATATCGCCAGCCACTGTTGGAGAGGTCTCCAACTTGGACACTGGAGCAGTGGAGGCCAGCAGGCAGCCGTGTTGCTCTCTGCCTGTCTGGAGGGATTTGGCCTGTGTTGGCGGTGCTCGGAGCCCCCCACCCTCCAACCCCCAGAGCCTGGCTGCTCCTCAGAGGCCAGCCCAGCGCTGTGTGCCACTGCGTAGCTGCCTGCCTGCTGACACGCGTGGTCTACAGTACCAGGCCTGCTGGACCAGTGCGATGGCTCCACGGTTCCCCTGGCCAGCCCAGTGTGACGCTTTTCTTTCATCCGTGCCTCGCCGTTTTGTTCGCTTCCACGCTCTTTTATCACATGCTCTGTCTGTCGTCACTTAGGGGGCCTCAAAGTTGTATTAGAGAGAGAGAGAGAGAGAGAGAGAGAGAGAGAGAGGGTGAACACAGAGTGAGGGGACGGATGGAGAAATGTCATGTTTTTCTTCATTGCCTTCTCGTCTCCGACGGCTGCAGTAGTCTCCCAGAGTAGCTTACTGTATCTGTTAAAGCGCGAGCTAGCCCGAGTAGGCTTCAGCAGTAGTCTGCGTAGGCCTCGGTGTTTGTGACAAATTGATGGATTTTCCAACTTTCTTCACAGCCGGTCTGATCACACCGATCCTCTCCTCCTCCCAGCAATCTCCTGGTGCCTCCTCCAACAGAGCCGACAGAGGCGAAGGGCCCCTGCAGACAGCCATGTCTAGGGCTCAGACACAAGACAGATAGCAGGGGGGCGGGGATGCAGACAACGCTATAATCACAGAGATGGAGGGATGATGTCAATCACGTCGTCTGACTGCCTGTTGGAGGGAGAGGGCTGAGCAGGGTTAGGAATTGAAGGATCTAAAGTGTCAGCCCAGAAGCCTCCCGGTTTCTCTTTAAGTCTCCCCGAAGAATCAATCTCTCTGGGCCATAAACACTTGCGCTTCCCTCACGTCATTCGTCATCTAACTTTATCTTACCGCCTGTCCGCTTTGACCCCGTGTTCTCTTAATCAATGCCATGGCTCTGACTACAAAGCATGGAGTGGGTGGGGTTACAACACATCTTTAGGCTTTTTAAAACCGTGTCTTTTTTTTTTCTTTTCCCAGCCTTGCAAATAACTGTCTTGTTCTTTAACCGGGTATCATGACAGTGGATCTTGTGCACAGAACTTGCGTATCAGCGGTGCAAGTGTACAACCAACGTGTTTAATTTTCCAATGCCACACACAAAAAAAGAAAATTCTCCATTGTTGTTTTTCGTGTTACCCACAATGCAGTGTCGGTTGTGTATGTATTGCTTTGGAATACCTGGAATAGACATCTATATGCACATCTAACATGGATAATGTAAAGTGAAAGGTAACCAATGGCATTTAGATCACAGACTTCCTCACTGCGGTAGACATACTAAAGGCTGTCATCTATGTGTTTCATTGTTATTTTTTTCTCTAACTTCTCAGTCTCAACCAGACCGACACAGTTTCAGACAGGTGTTTCAGTCAAGGTCCTTTGAGGGGCCTCAAACTGTGCCTGTTCAAGGGCCCCTATGAAAAGTGAGCAAGGCCCAATTCATTTCTGACATGACTCAAGGTGGGACTGTCACTAGCAACTCCCTACTGACATGTCACGCAGCTTCGAACTTTTAAAGTTTTTATTTATTTATCCATATCTGTTTGTTTGCATATTTCAAGTAGCCTTTTTTCCCACTTCAGGGTTTTGGGGCGACCTTCATAGTGTAGTTGGTTCTTTGTATTTAGTCTTTTCTTTGAGTGGGCTAGTTCAATTCTCTGTTTGCTTTCTTTTTTCATCCTGACCTCAAAGGGAATGCATTTAATATCCTTAGTTGATTGTCATGGTGATATGTGGGTTTGATAGACTGATCTTTGGTGCCTTTCAACCGTCTGAAAGTCTGGGCTATTAAATCACCACTGTCTTTGTCATGAGATTATTAATATCTTAGTGTTACGTTACATAGATGACGGTGCATTTTCCTGATTACTACAGTATGTGGGGTGGTAACAACCCTGCTCATAATTCTGTAAAGTTTTCATAATTTGATTTGATAATTTAGTTTGTTTAAATTTTCCCCATGGCATTATACTCGTTGCTTTTGGATTTTGCTGCACCAATGGTTCTTGATCCATCAGCCATGTCAGCTGGCCTAGTCTCTGAAAGCACCAGTGGGAGTTTGCACATTAATTTCCACCACCCATTTTTCTACGTACTTTCACCATTTCCCTCAATCTCTTTCACTATGCTTTCCTTTTTCACGCATCAAAAGAGCTTGACGTCTTGACAGGACAGGCCCAGGAAACTTGCTTCCTCCCTCTAGACCCTCCAAAGTCTCCGCTCCCTCATTGAACTGTTATCTGCCCCATTTCTGGGCTTTTCCATGGCAACAAGCGAGCCAGGAAGCGTGTGAACGAAAAGAGCAGGGTCTCCAGTGGGCACAGCATCTTGTCTCCGACAGCTGTCTGCTGAGAAGACAAGTAGGGGGGGAGGGAGAAATTTAAAGTTTGGCAAGTTTTCTTTCTACTTTACTGTGAAAACCCCTTTAATTGACACATTACACTATGTGTTGAATTAAAGAAACCCTTCAAATGGCCGTAACCGTAAGACGCCTGTGCCTGGAAAAAAACGAGTTTATATTGCTGTTAAATTGACAGTACTATGTTTTGGAATAATGTATCAGGAATTCTCTTGTGTTTCCTTGAGAATCTCATGAACAACCTGAGTGACAAACTGACAAGTTTCATCCACGTTTGAGAGAGTTCCTCAGTGGAAGTGCCCTACATTTCTCCCTATTTAAAACCATGATCTTAGAAGTTGGGTGCTTACCAAAACATTTGGGCTTCTCCACTCAATATGTATAAAATAGAGGCCGAAACTCTGTAAAGCCATCAATGTACACTTGATCCCTCCACCCACCCCATTTTTATCCCTAGCCTCTCCTCTTTAGGTTGTTCACATGGACGCGGAGCAACCAGGCGACTTTAAAGTTCAGTTGCGTCTGTGTCTTCGGCAGGATTATGCCAGAATCCCTATGGTTTAAAAACAGTCACACTCCACCTCTCAAAGCAAGACTTTTTCATTTGTAACGTTTATTAAAGGAGCCTGGGAGCCCATGGTGACAACTGAAGCGTTTTGCAGAAACAGGACTTGGGAGGGAGAGGAACAAAGCCAGAGCAACTAGGGTTCCCTTTTTCTAAAAGTTTCAATCTCTTGGCCTTTGTCATTCTGTTAAGAAAAATCAAAGGTTGCAAACACAGCCCTGGGAGATTGAGGCCCTCAGGGCTGAGATAAAACAAACAGACATTCTGTAAAAGGCGATAACAATTACTTTCTTCAGCGATAGACTCATGGGAGTATGCTAATTTCTGGTGTCAGGAGAATGTCTTGGCATTGAGGCAGAGTTGTTGCTGTTTGTTTTTGTTTTAATATTTTATATTATTTGTCCCTCATTGAGCGCAGCATTAGTTCTGGCAAGCCACGGAAGTCCACTGGTAGCCGGCAATCAGCTGAGACAGCCGCTACTCAGCTGATGAATTAACCAGCAGACTAACCTAACCTATTCATTGGCCCTTAGAAGAAGGAGTTTCCTTTATATATGGTATTCACATTCTCTCTATTGCTTAGTTTGTAGCAAGACTCCCACCACCTCCCCTGCTTCCCCCTCTTTTTCCAAATGGTTATGGTGCTTGTTTTCTATCTTGTGTTTTTTTAGGTTTTGTTGTTTGCTTTTGTCATGCTGTTGCTGTATGCTGCAGGCTTGTTCGGGGGGAAAAGTTGTTAGATACCTACATGCATGCGTATGCTGAGGATCCCCCGAACTAGCCATTTCCGCCAAAGGCAACTGTGATAACTTATTGCTAATATTTTAATAAATGCTTTAGTAAGACGAGAGTGGCTTGACTGAACTGAATAATGTTTTTGATCTGTTTAGGCTATGCACTTGATTAACATTTGCAGTCATTTTTAGTTCACATTTCACACTATGTAAAGCATTATTGTAGAATCTACAATAATAATCTACGATACTTTTGTCCACTCTTTAACACTGTAAAATGTTATTTTAAGTTTTGTCTGGGACCTGACTGCCCTAACCACATTACTATCCTAGGCTTATTTATACTGAAATTATTTTCAGAAATATAATTGCTATTTTCCTAACATTTTAATCAAATGTTATGATTTCCATTTTCTATGCAGTACCGTCAAGTGCCCCTAGGGGTATGCGTGGAGAAAAACTGCTCTAAAGCACCATTCCAGAACAACAACTTTTATATCATTGGTTTTCTGCATGTCACCCGCCCTGTCCAGTCTGTATGAAAAATGAGTGGGGGGGCTGTCTACTTTGTCAGCAGAGCTGTGCTCCCCCACCCCCCCAACCCTCCACGTTGTGTCACACTCGGTCTCAACACAGACGTGGAGAAATGGCTCAAATATGAGTTCAGGAGGCTGTAGCACCTTTACACCACAGTAACTTTTTCTTAGCCACAACCACAGTTTCAAACTCAGACAGCATGACACTTTTGCTATAGGATGACATTTTACAATACTGTATACTCCCACATACAGGCCTGCGTGCTGATAATCAATGATCTTTACAATAATGGAAGAGGGGGAAATCAAAATAACGTCAAACTGCTCTTCTGCAATTAAAATGGTTGGAAACTATCTGTGTGTACTCCTCAACATTTTGCCTACTTTAGTGGGAGACAAGGCCTTTATGAAGCGGGGGATTTGCACACTGTCCGATGATGAATATTTGGACATAACATGATTGTAAGCCGTGTTTTGTATTAGGGCTGTGTGTGTCATGGATGAGCAGCATGTGAAT
>JAODUG010003837.1:0-10981 GCA_027564795.1 Aphredoderus sayanus
TTAGGTTTAGCGCCTTCTATCTGCCACAAAAGCTAGTGATTTGGGTCATTCTGACCCGGAGTACATTACGAGGGTTATAGTACAGAACAACGGTCAGTCAACATAAACCAAGCTAGGGAGAGACGGCGCCTCAGAGAGCAACAAGAGAAAGGTGATAGGTGAGGATACAGCCTACATGCACAGAAAAATTGCGGTCGCATGTAAGGGCATGAGAAGGCTGTTTATTAGTTCTAACTATTTTTTTATCTATCGAGATTTGCTAAATGTTTTTCGATGTGAGTCGAATTTGCATTATAGGCGTTTGTGTGTTCTTGCATGTTTTTCCTTTTTTTTCTGTCAATGCCGTTTAATCATACCCTCGTTCGTTTCAGGTGTGGATGCTGCATAAAAGCTCTTGTCTATCAGGCCCGGGTTCTGCATTGAGGATGAGGAGGATGATCCTCCCTAATAATTTCTAATAAAATTGTTGTTAATATTACCGAAGATTACATTTAATAAATTGTTTTTACATTAATAAATCATATTCAAATCCTCTTTTGCTTCTAAAATGCACATTTCACCACTAAAACATCTAAAATCTATGATGTGACTATGATGTGCACTTGCTGGCACATCAAAGTGTGAGTTTGAAACAACAGGAGGGTTAAAAGGCACAAAAACAACACAAATACATAAATAAATAATTACACACAGAAATGCCAATTATAAAACAGACAAAACCATACACAATCGGATGGCGCCGCCGGGTGGCCAAATCCGATATTTTTAAGGACACCACGTGTGTTTCAGCTTGCCCACAATTTTATTATCTACTTGCTCACGCTATAGGCTGTGTTTAGCCTAGATTTCATATGGGTAAAAGGACGTATATGTATAGAGAAACTCTACAGGTACTTAATTCCTTAAACGTGATGTAGGCCCCATTTGATTAATATATTCTCTTTATACAAAAAATGCATCCTGTCCTGTCCTGTCTTCCCCAATTTCAAAAGTCACCAGCCTCGACTATAGGCTATGATTGCCGATGCCAGAAGAAGCTTTATCATTATTGTACAAGGATGACATCGAAAATATGAGTGCTGTCAAATTGCTTTATAGTGCCATATGGTGGTCGGCAGAAAGCAAAATCCTTACTACTTTTAACAGTAGTAAAATCTTGAAAATGTATCTCACCACATCTATCATTATGCATTATTTTTGGATCAACATTGATGGAACATCTTACAGATTCCTCTTTTATTATAACATATAACACTTGAGGACAACAAGAGTGTAAGGAAATGTTGTTTTGTTTTGCCTTATGCAGGAAGCTGGATTTTTACCATCAATCCAAACCAGGGCCCTGAAAGCGCACGTTCTCCCCCTTCTTTCTTACATGTTCGATACAGGCCGTAATTATTTCTGGCATCTTTAACAGCTTGAGGAAGATCGTCAGAGACAGATCTTCAGTTGTCTCAGAATATCCAACATTATTGCATATTTCCAGATCCTGTCCCTGTTTGTATACGATACAAGAACTGGACAATTATTCTCAGAGAGTTTATAAACTTGTGAGTTTACCAAGTAGACTACATGTTCCTAATCCCACGTGTTCCTTGACCAACATTGCCATTAACCATTCGGTACAGTACATTTGCAAGTATAGGCATAGGGTACTTGCAAATATTGTCAATAGGATATTGTTTACATACATTACAAGTTAAAGACAATGTGAAAACCCTAATACTTACATCAGAGGGCTGTATTGGTTAATGACATTGTTGGTGCAAGAACGCAATGTGGGGTGTTGATCGAGGAACATCATCCTATAGGTGTACTTGGCGAATAATAGGCCTATCTCAGGATTCCGGAATGACTGTCAAGTCGGTGAGTGATATATCCACTTTCAAGATTGGTTAAGGCCAGAACCAGTGTCAGCTCAACTGAATGTTATCTTTCATGACAAGAGCACTAACTGAGTCCAAGCCCAGCTCTCGTATCTTACTTTTCTGACTGTAGCCTATATGGATTGACAAATGCAGTCTGCAAGGAGAATCTCTCATTAAGATGGATGTAAACGCTTGTACTCTACCTCTACTCCCAGTGAGGTTTATTTTAATAACCATGAGGTAGTAATAGTATGATAATAATAATAGTATTTTAACCCTCATGATGTCTTTCGGGTCAGAATGACCCAAATCACGAGGGTTAAAAAAAATTACAGGTGCCTTTCAAAACACTCTTTCACACACTTCCCATGCTTTCATTCATAGCTTCTTATGTTTATCTTGTGTAGGCTAAATGAAATACTTTATACAAACAAGTTGGTAGCGCATGCCCAATGTTAGCACTCCAGGATTCATTTATTTATTATTTTTCTGTAACCAGAAATGTTAAAGCCTGTGTTACTGTGAAAACGTTCCGATCGAAAACAAACATATGTCGGGTATATCCGGGCTGGAAATACTTGCCATGGAAACAACGACAAACGGCCGCGGTCGTTCTCCTAACATACAACTGCAAGTTGCTTCCCCTCAATTGCACATTAATCATTATGTACTTTCAGACGATGGACTCTGAAATCCACAAGACAAAGATGGAAGAGGAACCGAAGACACAACTTGAGCAGCAAGAGAAAAAAGAAAATACTTTTGGACCAAGAATGACCAAGACATTTCTAAGAGACCACTGCAAGTTACACAAACTTTATTTGACACCTTACCTGAATGATACTTTGTACTTACATTTTACTGGGTTCTCCACCATTGATAATTTAGAGGAGTATACAGGACTGAAGTGCCTTTGGTTACAAAACAACGGGCTGCAACGGATCAGCAACCTTAATGCCCAGACTGGGCTGCTAAGCCTTTACCTTCATGAGAACCTTATAGCTAAACTGGAAAACCTGGATCATCTTGTCAAGCTCCGCAGCCTGAATGTCTCCAACAACTACATCTCAGTCATAGAGAATATCTCCAGTCTCACTGAGCTGGAAACTCTTCAGATTGCCCATAACAAGCTGCAAAACTTTTGCGACATAGAACACCTGAGAGAATGCCCCTCAATCCGAGTTCTGGACATGTCTCATAACTTACTAAATGACCCCGACATCCTCACTGTTCTCGAGGACATGCCCCAGTTGCGAGTGTTGTGTCTAATAGGGAATGAGGTGGTAAAGAACATCCCTAATTACAGGAAGACCCTGATTGTCCGCCTCAAACAGCTCACAAGCCTCGACAATCTACCCGTGTTCCCCATAGACAGGGCATGTGCCGAGGCATGGGCAGCTGGTGGACTGGAAGCGCAGCGCAAAGAAAGGGATTTGTGGCAAACACGAGAGAGGAGGAAGCTTCGGGAAGGCTTAGATGTCATGTCAGTCATCCTAAACCAAGCTAAGGAGAGACGGCGCCTCAGAGAGCAACACGAGAAAGGTGAGGACACTATAATTTCTAGCCAAAATGCATTCACACAGAGCATTTGCATGTAGATTTTTATTTTAAAGCAGTTACACAGTATTCTGTTGTTGCACTCTAGGGACAGCAGAGGCTTTGACGGGTCCAGAGTCACAGAGAGAGCCAGAGCCAGAGAGAGAGCAGATTCAGATGTTTGTGCAGGATAACCTAGAAGCCTGTAACAAGCTACACCAAAAACAGCAAGAAGCAACAGATATGCCAGCTAAAGGCATGCTAGACAGAGAGCATCAAAATGAGCACCAGTCAGCCCACAGCACAGTGGGACAGCAGGTCTTTCACAGCAACAAAGACATCCAGATGTCCCTGGAGGGTGAGAAAGCAGAGTGTTCAGAGAGGGAACCGAAAGATGGAGAGAACTCAGAGAAAACGGTGATAGAGATGAGCCAAAACCAAGATTCATGTGGAGTGTCTGAGAGAAACCAAGCAGAGAGTGGGCAGATCACAGAACAGGAGTTGGAGAGAGAGCCATCTGAGGGGAAACCCCCCTTCACCATCAGAGCTCTCTGTGAGCTAGATGAAGAAATAACCGAGCATCGTCCAGGGCCTCAGGTGACAGAACTGGAAGAAATAGAACTGGAAACAATTCACCTACAAATAAACAGCCAACTGGGTATTGATGACCTACCTGATTTGGAGGATGCAAATATAGAAGATGAAGATTGGACACACAGCTTCACCTCCCAGAATGTATCCAAGCCAAAAATAGAGATTGTATCAAGCAGTAGTGATGAGGCTGAACCAATTAGATATCAGGGCGAACGAATGTTCACTTTTAAGTCCACACCCTTTTTAGGTTCCAATAAAGACTTATTGATCATCAAAGGTGACCACAGGGATTCTACATCAATGAAGGATACACAGATTATGTGTTCCTCTGAGCTAATGGTTCTTGAGCCACAGGAGAGTTTCAAAGCTAACAAAAAACCTAGTCCACCACAATGTTTAATTGAGGAACTTGACTGACACATTTATGGTGCAGATCATTTTGTTAAGATTGCAAATGTTAAAGTGAAAGCTTGTAAGACATAGTTTAATTTGGTCATGCTTTGGATATTTGATTTATAGAATAGTATAGTGTGTGTGTAGTTCTACAGTATACGCGCGGGTAGATTTGGTTTACTGTTTTAATGTGCCCAACTTAGTTTTCTTGTTATGCTGTCATTCATGCTGTAATCTTTTTATTTGAAAACATCACTTTTCAGACAACAGAAGGGAAAAGTACTGTGTATTTTAATACAGGTATTGTAATGGATTCATTATAATAACTAATGAATCCAAATTCAGTGCATGTTCAGTTTCAGTAATTGGTATTTATTAAAACTAAGCATACATAACTACACATGATGGAATGGTGAAAGAAACAATGCTGTTTAAGTAAGAACCAAAAACAGTAGCCTTTTGCATTCAGAACGCTTGGTAGATATATTCCTTATGATACAGGAGTGAAATAATGACAAACCTATTAGAACATTAATCAAATGCACTATTTGTATGTCTTTTTCATCCTGTTCAACACAACTATATTCTCCAAATCTATACACTCTTTCTAATAAATATTGAGCAATACACCATCTTTCATTGTTCCATTTAATAATTGTATATCTGTATAGGAAGAATGACAGCATTGCTGGTCATGAATAACTATATACAACTAGTCGTGCTTAGCATCTTCAAGCTAAACAATGTCTTAAAAACAAAAACAAACAAAAAAAACAGAATTGGTGGAAAAACGCAAATGTAAAAAATGTGGAGAAAAATCAAAGTACACGTATACACTGAATAAATCAAATGGTTCCTGGAAGGGTACTAACGACGGAACCACACCCAGCTGTTGATGAGCCAGAATGCTACTGTGACCGAGTACAGGATCATTTCACGCTTTGCACGCTCCTTGTTCTCCTCTTCCAAGAGCTGTAGTCTACGGTTTAACTTGATGATCTGTCAGTATGAAGAAAACAAAAGCTAATGCACAAAACTGAGATGATTAACAGTTTTTACATAATCATCACTATTAAACTAACCTGACGACGAAGTGCTGCCGCATCAACCACTGCCAAGTCATCTGGTCCCCCTTCAACAGAGGTGTCAAAGGTAGCTAATGCATACCTGGAAGGGACATATGATAAAGACAATAAGGGAATGGTTACATTTGCAGGTTTCTCTTAAAATCAGGTCCTTCATTTGCATAATCTCAACTAAATTTAGATTTTGAATCCACACATTCTTTTTTTTAGTAGCAGCATTTTATAGGTAATCTTTTTTCTGGTCTGACATGAGAAGGAACAGAAAGAACGGGGAAAACCAAAAGATGAGAAGTATGGATTGTCAACAGCGCCAGGTGAAGTTACCTGGTTTCATGCAGGGGGTTGGAGCTTGTGGCCGACCCCCCTCGCAGTAATGGTTTGCTAAAGAGTTAGGAAAACAGAGAAGAAGAAAATAGGAAATAGAGAGCATCGTACATGATGGAACATCCTCTAGCAATCACTTTCTGTGTTTGCCTAGGAAACTAAATGTAAAAGATGCATTCTTCCAAACAAAACTAGTAGACAATAAACTCACCAATTGGTATTCAAGGACATTTTTTTTTTTAAATCACAAACTACATTTCCACTACTAAACCAAGGCAGAAAAGAATGCTACATAAATTATTGCAAAACATGATAAATTAATAATATATGATCAGCACCTATTAGTTCAAGAAATGTGGACAACTAATTATTAGATACACTGGGGAGAACAAGTATTTGATACACTGCTGATTTTGCAGGTTTTCCTACTTTCAAAGCATGTAGAGGTCTGTAATGTTTACCATAGGTACACTTCAACTGTGAGAGACGCAATCTAATCACATTGTATGATTTTTATATAATTAATTTGCATTTTACTGCATGACATAAGTATTTGATCACCTACCAACCAGTAAGAATGAGTTTTTCTTTAACAAGCCCTCCTGTTCTCCACTCAGTACCTGTATTAACTGCACCTGTTTGAACTTGTTACCTGTATAAAAGACACCTGTCCACACACTCAAACAGACTCCAACCGCTCCACAATGGCCAAGACCAGAGAGCTATCATCATTATATCAGGGATATAATGGACAAGGCTGGGATGGGCTACAGGACAATAGGCAAGCAGCTTGGTGAGAAGACAACAACTGTGGGCGCAGTTATTAGAAAATGGAAGAAGTTCAAGATGACGGGGCTCCATTCTCACCTCGTGGGGCATCAATGATCATGAGGAAGGTGAGGGATCAGCCCAGAACTACATGACAGGACCTGGTCAATGACCTGAAGAGAGCTTGGACCACAGTCTCAAAGAAAACCATTAGTAACACTCTACGCTGTCATGGATTAAAATCCTGCAGCACATGCAAGGTCCCCCTGCTCAACCAGCACATGGCCAGACCCGTCTGAAGTTTACCAACAACCATCTGGATGGTCCAGAGGAGGAATGGGCCACATGGTCTGATGAGACAAAAATAGAGCTGTTTGGTCTAAACTCCACTCGCCGTGTTTGGAGGAAGAAGGAGTACAACCCCAAGAACACCATTCCAACCGTGAAGCATGGAGGTGGAAACCTCATTCTTTGGGGATGCAAAGGGGACGACTGCACCGTATTGAGGGGAGGACGGATGGGGCCATGTATTGCAAGATCTTGGCCAACAACCTCCTTCCCTCAGTAAGAGCATTAAAGATGGGTCATGGCTGGGGCTTCCAGCATGACAACGACCCAAAACACACAGCCAGGGCAACTAAGGAGTGGCTCTGTAAGAAGCATCTCAAGGTGCTGGAGTGGCCTAGCCAGTCTCCAGACCTGAACCCAATAGAGAATCTTTTGAGGGAGCTGAAAGTCCGTATTGCCCAGCGACAGCCCCGAAACCTGAAGGTCTGTATGGAGGAGTGGGCCATAATCCCTGCTGCAGTGTGTGCAAACCTGGTCAAGAACTACAGGAAACGTATGATCTCTGTAATTGCAAAAAAGGTTTCTGTACCTTAAGTTCTGCTTTTCTGACGTATTAAATACTTATGTCATACAATAAAATGCTAATTAATTATTTAAAAATCATACAATGTAATTTTCTGGATTTCCAAAAAACACACAGCGACCAGTGATCTGAGATAAGGGTATTTCTCTTCATCGTCAATTCACCTTTGATTTCAGAGTGGTGGAATTCATGAGGGAATACTCTGTCTTGCAGAACCAGTCTTTACTTATGTAAAGTTGGTGACAGTGCTGGCTAACTGCGTCAAGACCCGCCTACTTGACAGGAGAGGTATCATGATTGACATGCACAATGACCAACTACATAACTCAATGACTAAGTTTGAAGTTAAAATTATACTGAGGAATTCATTAGGAAACGAAATGTCACAAGTCTGACTGTTTGCAGGTATTATAAATCAATGTAAGTAGGCTATGGTTACTGAAAAAAATAAATGGAGACTGAAATTAGTAAATAAAGCACACCACTAATGCCTTGCCGGAAATTATGTATACATACTTGTGAGTGACAATGCTAACAACCCATGAAAACTTCCTGAAAGTGCTGACAAGCTTACAGGGGTCTATGTGTCAGACGTTCAGCACAAGCTGCTTATGTGAGGTAGTTCTGATGGACGCAAGAGGCTGAGACTAGGGCATGCTCAGCTATGGCTCTAGCAGCGGGGGTTGGTGATGGACAGGTCACCTGCGATGGTCCTCATCCAGAACCTCAAGGACCTGCTGGTAGGCCCGTCGCGTGGTGGACTGGATGAAAGACAGAACACCACTAGTGTTGTACGGGTTCTGCTCCTCCTCCACCACCGTGAGTGTGGGGCAGGGGCACACGGGGCCTGAGGGGGCAGTGGGAGCTCTGCTCGGTGCCCGCCGACACGAGCAGCCGAGGCAGAAAACAGGTTGGGGAAGGCGGGAGAGGAAAAGGTGGGAGAGAGGGAGGTGGGAGTGGGGGAGGGAGAGACAGAGTGAAGGAAAACAGACCAGCCCTGGCTTTACTAACTGTACAGTCACTAAGCAGCAGTATTCATGACAACGCAGTTCCACTGGTCAATGACTAGCTGTGCTAGGAAACCCTTCACCTCAGGAGACTAGAATAGGAGATTGCCAAATAAAAGCATGGAAAAGCCAATGATAGAATATCAGAAGAAAGCCAACCTGAAGTAAAGCTTAGCCACCATTTAGCCGACCTAGGCCTAAGATTAAGTGATTTGCGGTGTAATCCAAAGCGTTGTGAGATCAGGGCTCAAACATCTTCCACAGTAGGATTCTATGTTTTCATTTATTAGTACTGTGTTGGTTAAAAGCCTGAACACACCATTTCAATGAATACACCAATTTTGTCCAATTGGGTGCAATAATGAACTCAATGACAGACAGTATTTTTAACGAATGCAACATAGGGCCTGTCAGGAGAACATCTTTAGTGGGTAGTCTCCCACCCATAGCGTTGTGAATTTGATCCCCAACAAGCCAACCTACCTGTAAGAATTACTGGGCAAGATGTATAACCCTGACTTTAATACTATAACTGTATTCAATAGAAGTCGCTGAGAATAAAAGTGTCAGCTAAATGGCCTGACACATACGGGCATCTATGAGAAATGCAATGATAAACAACAGCTATGGCAAGCACACAGGGAGAAACAAAGGAGAGAAACAAATGCAGACATAAAGAATATAATTGTGGTGGAATGCAAAAGCTTCGCATGAGCTGACAGCACTGATGCTCACTACTTACGCTGAGTCATTCCTAGTCAGCTGGCCATTGTGGCGGATTGCTGTGTTCTCACTAGATGATCGCTCTCGTCGCAACCTCGACTGGGGTCGCAGCTGTGGGAAATGCCGGGAAAGTTTGAATGTCTCATCGATTCTTTCACCCAGCACTTCATTTTCAGGGATTACTTTTCACATTCCATGGTGCTAGCGTTCAGCTGGTGGATCCAGTGATAACATGTGATACAATAATGTGTGCATATACCCCAAAATGTTTAAGCCCCCGCTGCCCTCCGGGTCAAAATGACCCTTGGTGCTCCAACCGCAGCACAGACATATGACGTGCCGCGGTTGGCGCCCCAACAAGGTAGTGCGTTTGAAACCCTGAGGACAGCGGGAGGGTTAATAATCTAAAAACAGACTATAGTTTTGATATGGCAATGCTAACAATTAGCACCACCCAGCATGTAGATGAGCACTGCACTACCTCTTCACTGGTGTGGGACCGGGGTGCACTTCGCTCCATTTCCAGGAAGTCCAGGGGCTGATCATTGAGGGTGAGAACTCTGGGGGGGGTCTTCAGTGAAAGGGCCTCTAATGGCGTGGACTGGATCAGGTCCAGATCCCTGGGCCTGGAGAACTGAGCGTCATCACCATCTCCTGAGGAGGGTGCGTGGGACACAGTTTAACCTTCTGCTCATGAACACGTTTTGATGATGCAAAATGGATACATTAATGACACGCTAGGTGAGTACAATTAAGTGTTACATGGAGCAGATAACGGTTAGAAATCTTGCTCAAGGATGCTTACAAGTCGACCAACCCTGGGGATTGAACCAACATCTTCCAGCTGGGAGGTGACCACTGAGACCATTTGAGCCTTCTTCCAGTACTATCATGTGCTAGCTAGATGCTGGCTACCTTGTAGCTGCATACAGCTTTCAAGGATGCTTACTGGTTTGCCAACTCTGGGACTTGAACTCGTGAACATCCGGCGGGAAAATGCACATCCAGACCACTTTACTATTCTGCCAGGACTATCCTGTGCTAGCTACACGCTAGCCACATATAGTTTCATGGGATACACACCTGCGACCACAATTCTTTCTGGGACTTGCATCATTGCACTGTGAGGATACTCCTGCATTCCAGCCTCAGGGTTTTCAGTAGAGTACGAAGAAACTTTGAGCATCTCCGGGATGCGCATTCGCTGGCTGATCCCCTCTGTGTACTCTAGATCATAGTGAATGCGGTTCATCTCCGCCATGTCTGCCGCCGGTGACGGGAAAGCTGCTCCATTCATTTGGCTGTCGTGAAATCAATACATAAATCTAGATTAGAACAGAAACTACAGGCCAGGTATATTTTTCTCCTCATACAAAACTCCTCATGGGTAATATAAGTGAAATTTACAGTTTTCTGTCACACAAAACTATTTCAGCCAAATATACAGACAGAGACATCACATAAGCTACCACTCCACAAAACTATGAACACAATACACGTTTTCACTCATGTTACCTTTCATAAGTTTAAAGTTTTGTTTTATGTTTACATTTCACTTTCAGTTTAACTCAGTTTAACTGGTCTGAACTGCATATTTATTGTTACACCCACGTGATCTACAGTCCCCTTCAAAAGTATTGGAAGAGCAAGGACAAATCTATTGTTTTTGCTATACACTGAAGGCAATAGAGGTTTAGATCAAAAGATGTACATGAACAACAGATCAGAATTTATTTACTGGTATTTTCATGTGTTGAACAACCTTTTGTATGTTTTAGGTGTATTTTAAACTGTACTGAAATAGACTAGACA
>JAODUG010003838.1:0-10981 GCA_027564795.1 Aphredoderus sayanus
CTCTTCATGAAGTACTGGTTACCCATGTAGTTGGTGCGGTCATAGACCATGAAGCAGCCACTGTCCACCCTGCAGGAATGACACCTGCTCATGTAGGAGGACATGTCAGCACAGTCACTCATGCACTCCCAGGAGCGACCTTGGAAGTTCCTGTCTTCATAGAAGATGACCTGTGGGGGGGATTTGAATTGTAAATAAACAAACAGCAGCTAATATAATATTCCTCAACATTTACTTAATTTATTATAAATGTATATACTATATATATAATTTTTACCTTTCCCATGTTGCTGATGGTTTCTTAGATTACTAAGAGTTGTTCAACGGTTGAACTGATGCGCTAGTCAGGGTAACTCATGCATTTATACCTGACCAGATACAAAGACTGTGTGCCCCCCTATTGTTTAATCTTCTGAGTCAGCAACATGCCATAGAAGCCTATAGTGTTAAGATGCTTACTGAATGGACATTTCTATTGGAAAACACATTAAATCGAATATTTCTAAAACTGTTAACTTAACGGTTAAGTAAATAATTTTGTTTAATTTTGGACACTGCTTGACACAAACAGACAGGATAGAGCCACAAACTCTAGATTAGATTATTACTTTTATAAAGTATTTTTATTTTACAGCAAGTAACATTTAACCCTCCTGTTGTCCTTAATTCTATCGTAGTATGCCACCAGATAATTCTATCTGTTTATGTATGATTTTGTGATTCTCTTTATTGTCATTGCTGTGTGTATTTGTTGTTTTTGTGCCTTTTAACCCTCCTGCTGTCACTGGGTTTCAAACGAAAACCTTGTTGTGCTAGCAGTGCACACCATATGCCTGTGTCAGCTGTATAATTAGGTTTAGCACCTTCTATCTGCCACATAAAATCAAACACAATCATATGGCGCCGCCGAGTGGCCAAGTACGATATTTTCAAGGATATCACAAGGGTTAAATTATACCTACTTAAATTTAGTGCTATAATTTGCAAGATCGAAACGGGGGAAAAAATCAATACGTATATCTATCCTACCAGTCCTGTTGATTGGCTATCGTAACTCATATCTGAAAGGTCATGTTGAATCAGTGGACTAACCATAGACTGTATATATAAATGGACAAACACTCTGGTCACCCATAGATTTTCTCAAGAACGGATTGGAAGATCGAGCTGTGCTGGCACTGGCAGTCACCATCTTTGCAGTACCTGACTGCCTGTAACTCTCCCCTTTCAAGTCAAGTTTATAAATATAAATAAATATATGTGTATATATATATAGCCCTTAATCACATTACAATCTCAATGGGCTTTATTTCACATGGAAACTAATAGAAATCCGTTAAGAGATAAATGTATGGCTTTATATATTTTAACTGATCTAAAATAACAATTCACCCCTGATAAGACTTGTCATAAACAGGATGTTTTCACACCTGTGGAGTGAAATATTTTCCTTTATGACATTCACATCAACGTTGATTATTAAATATGCCTATTCATTTATCCAACTGTATTCTTGGGGAGAATGAAGACAGACATGAGAAATTAGATGTTTAGACTCAACCAAATTTAATCAATTAAGTTGTGTGAGATAACAACAACTCCTCCTGCCTCCATGGTGAAGTTTAACGAACAAGAGAGTGGCAGACAGAACAATTCTTTGATCTAGTCTCACCCTGCCCCCTCTTGCCTATGGACCCTTAAGTCTAGCCTGTTAGATGACCTGAGATCTCCACACAACAGGGAAGAGGCTCTGGGAGTTGGGGGCTTCACCCCCTCCTTGTTTACCCAGATGTTCCCATCAACCCCCAAGGCTAACACCTAACCAAGCTTCTTAAGATAAGGCTAGCCAATCAAACCCAAGACTTTACTATAGCCGAGTCCCCCGCCTTCATCCACCCTTTGACCCCCATATAAAACATGATGTCTGGCCTCTTGGTGGCCTTTCTGTGGTGTTTATTCCTGGCTGGGTCTTCTTCTTTCTACCTTGTCTTGTCAATATACCGCAGTGTGCTCTGATATTGGTAATAATTCTAAGATATGGTGATATTTGCTTATAGTCTATTTTGTTAAGTTTCATATTACAATTTAAGGTTTGATAAATTTTTCTACATTATTTTGATATTATTTCTTGATCAATTATTTTGATATTATTTCTTGATCAATTATTTTGATATTATTTCTTGATCAATTATTCTTCAATTCTTCAATAATCAATATGTGACAACTTCATTGGAGTTTTGGATACGTCTTCTTCACCTGGACCCGAGGGTGTGAGCAGGCCTTCCTCTCACCGGCATGCTGCTACGTCGACGGGCCAATCATCGGATGAGTGGAGTGGCAGCCCTTCCCTCCTCATTTCTACACCTGTTTTGTGTTTGCTCATTAGTTGCTCATTATCCCCTTGCAAGTATTGTTTGGTTTGGTTGTTATATTATTAAACCATCAGTTAATGTTTTCCCTGTTGTGTTCATTGAAAACGTTACAGAATAACCTGCCTCTTATTTAGCGTCACCTTAGTATTGTGTTGTTTCCCAGTGCATGTATTTTCTCTCTTTCCCTCCTGTCTGTCCACAGCATGGACAAACCTGGCCCGAACAGCGGCGATGGGCCTTTCGAGCACCCAGGCATTGGAGCAGATGTTCACGGAGGCTCATGAGGCTCTCTGCAGACTGTCCATCTTTCATGCAGTGAAGTTGTCCTGTCCCCTTAAGAAAAAAAATACCCCCAAAGCATAATGTTTCCACCTCCATATTTGACGGTGGGGATGGTGTTCTTGGAGTCATAAACAGAATTTCTCCTCCTCCAAACACAGCCAGTTGAGTTTATGTGAAAGAGCTCAACTTTGGTCTCATCTGACAACAACACTTCCCTGAATCATTCAGATGTTCATTGGCAGACTTCAGACAGGCCTATACATATGCTTTCTTGAGCAGGGGGATTTTGCGCAGGATTTCAGTCCTTCATGGCATAGTGTGTTACCAATTGTTTTCTTGGTGATTATGGTCCCAGCTGCCTTGAGGTCATTGATCAGATCCTCCCGTGTATTTCTGGGCTTATTCCTCACCATTTTCATGATCATTGCAACTCCACGAGGTGAGATCTTGCATGGAGCCCCAGACCGAGGGAGATTCACAGTTCTTTTGTGTTTCCTCCATTTATGAATAATCGCACCAACTGTTGTCACCTTCTCACCAAACTGCATGGTGATGGTCTTGTAGCCCATTACAGCTTTATGTAGCTCTACAATCTTGTCCCTGACATCCTTGAGCAGCTCTTTGGTCTTGGCCATTGTGGAGAGTTTGGAAACTGATTGATTGTTTGCTTCTACGGACAGGTGTATTTTAAACTGTAACAAAATGCGATTAGGAGCACTCCCTTTAAATGCTCCAATCGCAGCATCCAGTGGCTGGAACGCATCCAGTGGCTGGAACGCATCCGCTCTCCGCGTGGCCTTTGCCCAGGGTTTACGGGCTCTGGTGGTTGCGGAGCTGGCCTGTGTGGGCATGTGTCAACAGCGTCTCTCCGCCGGAGGAGCCGATAAAGCTTGGAATCACGAGGCTTCCGGCCAACGAGAGCAGTCACCGGAGTCGGGAGGGCCTCTGCTTGTTCTGCGGCGAGTGAGGACATGTCCGAAAGGATTCTGCTCTCTATCGCCAGCGGAACAGAGGTAAGCACACAGATCAGTGCGTTGCATGGCAGGGACTTTCCTTAGCTCATCTATTGCGCATCCCTTTGTTGTATCCGCTGTGGTCTCTAATGATGCGCTCTCTCTGCCGGTAGAGGTCTTGATTGATTCCAGTGCCGCTGGGAGCTCCGCGTTGTGGGGGCTGGCCGCCACTCTGGAGCTGGCCCTCCATGTGACCATTATACCCCTGGTCCAAGCACTGGATGGGCATGCGATTGGTTCTGGTGTCGTCACTCGCAGGGCTGGGCCATTCACGCTGATAAGTACACTGGTTGGAGGGTGCTCAGAAACCATTTGTCATGCTGATGGACCATCAGAGTACATCTATGCCACCCGACGGCAGAACCCACACCAGGCTCACTGGACGCTGTTCTTCTCCTGCTTCAGGTTCACATTCACCTACCACCCGGATACAGCAGTGCCGAGTTGTGGGTCCTATCATGTGGGACGTCGATGCCGACATCACACAGGCAAATCACACAGGCAAGACACATAGATGTGGCCCCACAATCGTGCCCACCAGAGTGAACTTACGTGCCCCAGGCGGTCCAGGACAGACTGGTCACGTGGGCCCACCGGTCTCCAGCAACGGGGCATCCGGGATCCCGTTGCACAGTGGAGGACCTGCGGGAGAAGTACTGGTGGCCAAACATGGAAAAGACTGGCCCTCTAGATCCACTCTTGTGCAGTGTGTGCCCATTTCACAAGCGGCCTTCACAAAGTTTGTGAATAAGATTATGTTTTTGGAAGTGTCACTTCACAATGAGAGCACATTTTTAGATTTCACATTTTGTACAGTCCAGAAATGTCCCAAATTTGCAGCCAGCTCTGCAAAGCTCTTGCACATTTTCAAAGCACCTAATGGCATATGCCAGCTCTGTGTTTCAGGAGTTGTGAACCTTCAGACCGTACGGTGATCCCGGGGCGGCCCTAACAATATGGTATTAAAGCCAACGTTAATGGCTGCGATTTAGTGATTTTAAGTGATTGGAGAGCTGTAATTTAAATTCTAAAGGGCCTACAGTCCCACACACCTGGTATCTAACAAGTCTCCTACAACATATATAATTGCCAGATTTTTTTTTTCACTTAATATCAATCACACAAAATAATCCCATTTAACAGCTCTACTTCAAAATGAAAATATTTCTTTGGAATGTACGTGTTGTACAGTCCATAAATGTGTTACGGTGAGCTGGCGAAAAGGACCCAAACACACGACGAGAACACATTTACAGGAATTTATTTACAACAAAAGGTACATTACTCACGAGCATAGGCACGGTGACAGGAAAACACAATGAACCCACAAAGACAAGCACAAACACAAGGCAAGACAAGCACAAATACAAAAAGACAAGAGAGACGATTGGACAGAGACAACGAGAGGCAGGTGAAACCAATAAACAATAAACATGAAGCAGGGATACAGGGAAAACATGGACTGGAAAGACTGGGGTGGACAGCAAACAAGGAAACTGGCAAAAACAAGACAAGACAGACATGGGTGACGGCAGACTGACAAAATGTCTAAAGTTTTAAGCCAGCACAGGTGAATACTCCAGCTCTGCATGTCTATAGTTTTGGACCAGTGATCTCGTGATGGCCCCGAGACCCTGGTGTAATCCATCCAAATTGACTAAGTGCGTTACTGTGATTGCCACTGTTTGGAGCACTGTCATTTAAATTCTAAAGGGCCTAGAGTCCCACAATGCTGCATGTTGCACACTGCATATACACTACTCTCAGGCCTCAGTGCATACATGCTTTTGGCAACATAATTTTGAATGAGGCACTAATAGTATATAAGTATATTGGTGTCACATTCAAAGTTAACGTGCTGGACAATTACTGCTATTTATACATCTCCCTTACTGTATGGACTTACATTTATGGCGCTACATCAGTTGTTTTCTGAAATTGTTAATATACATGCAATGTGAACACTAATATAAAAGTGTACATGTTTTAAGGTTTGTAGTTTCTTTGTGACTCTCTAAAACACAACATTTCCATAATGTTGTGTTTTCGTTAATTAGACCGCAAGATCATGTTTTTGGTATTTCCAAGAAATGAATCTAGAGAATGAAATCAGAGATTATTTTCTTGGACATTTCCAAGTAATTAATCTAGATATTGAATTCTGAGATTCTTTTCTTGGACATTTCCAAGATATTAATCTTGGAATCAAAGTGGTGGATTAAGTTTTTAGACATTTCCAAGATATAAATCTTGGAATAAAAGTGTTGGATAAAGTACTTGGACATTTCCAAGATATTAATCCTACTTAAAATATTTGTCTGAATTTGGAAGTATCTTCCAAATTCAACATAATGTATACTGGATTTAAAAGTCAACTTTTAAATTCAATGTATTTACCCTTTTGTCAGGATTTGGAAGTGACTTCAAAATGTAATAAAATAAATATTGAATTCCGAGATTATTTTATTGGAAATTTCCAAGCAACGTGATCTCATTACACATACGTAGGCTGTCATACGTAATGTTTTGTTCACAAATACGTTTCAGCATTTCAGACGTAAAACTTGTTATGTATGGACAGTCATTTTTACGTAAACACTTTTATGTAATTTAGACATAACGATTTTTACATATGTATTTTACTGCATTTAATCTCATGCATCTGCCCGGTGTCACACACTCTCACGCTAGTGTGACGGTTCTTTCCTTTCCATGGACTCCCCGCATCCTGATTATGAATGAAGTCTACCTGCATATATGGAGACCAGCCTTGTCAGGGTGGGTGTGTGTTAAGAAGAGCAACAGCCCACAGCAGCTATTGGGATCTTTACTGTTTATTATTAGTTCTGCTTAGAACTGTGATCGTATAGTAGAATTTGTCATTTTTACAGTAGGATGTAAAATAAAAGTACAGTAAGCTATTCAGCTTTGAAGCATCATGTCATCTGTATCTATAGAAACCACAGTACAGTACATGTAAGAATAAAATGGAATAGAAAGAAAACTAATGTATTTCAAATATTATGAAAATAAAACAAACAATATATATATATCCTGAACAGTATACCTGCATATATGGAGACCAGCCTTGTCAGGGTGGGTGTGTGTTAAGAAGAGAAACAGCCCTATACAACACACGAGTCAAAGCGGAGAACATTAGCATAAGAAACAGTGCAACTTAAGACATTTTCTTATTCATTCTTCAGACATTCAGTTCTAAACCTAGAATGAATGACGAACTCGACGCCAAAATAAACAGCATTAGTTATTCAATTACATTATAACAAAATGTACAACATAATAAAACATATTATTATAAGCTTTAATACATTTTGGCCGATAGTCTCTCCACACTATTTGACACGCAACATACCACAGCAGCTATCGGGATCTCTACTGTGGATTACCCATAATTCACTACTCTCTGTATTTACCGCAATGTGACCGCAACACCACCAGCTGGCGCTGTTCCCATTTATGCAAGAATTTTAACATAACCTATTTACAACCCGTTACACTAGCATGAAAAAGATAATACAATTGACTTCAATGCATCTAACGCCAAAAAATCCATCTGTTTTGGTCAATTTTTGTCAATACCGATTTTCACACCGTCATCCTTCAAAGTTGGCAACCCTTAATGTATAACATTTTATCACATATGCATATGCATAATTATTAATGTAATTATTAATTTAAAACATTAATATATGTTTTTACATAATGCATATACCTTCAATGTTATTGTAACCCGGCCTTTAATTAGCCTACTATCTGGTTGTCGTAGGAACAAACAATTAACTTTTACGTTAGTAGAAACGTTTCCCGCAAATAAAAGCATCTGCGTTGATTTGTTTTCTCAAGCTTATCACGTTCCTGCTGACTGAAGCTTTGTCTGTGTTAATCCATACTTTATATTCACTAAATATTACAATTATTTATATTTGTATGTATGTATTTTTTTAATATCAGGCTACAGTACTACTGTATCTAGAGTACAGTTTCTGGTACTGTACTGTACTCTACAGTAACACTACAGTACTGTAATGTACTGTACTGTGCAGTTACAGTACTGTACTGTGCAGTACCAGTACAGTACTGTACAGTACAGTACATATATATACTTTACTGTAATATCGAATGCTAACTATGTAAAGTAATTTATCTGATAGTATATTTTTCATGGTATTATGCGTGCCTGTATACACTTTTGTCTCCTTAAAGGCTCACATTTTTGTTCGACTGGTTATTCAACGACAGGTTATTTTCCTTGTTGGTTGTGCATCCTGTCACACAACAGCTTTAAACTTTCAGTTTTTTGTTATCAGATGAAGGTTATGAGGAGGAACCTTCACGCAAGTATAAGTCAATAAAAGTACAAATATTTTTTACCTCCATCATGGGTGCCAAAATAACGTGACCTCTGTTGTCAGCTAGGAAGCGAAAGAGATATTTAACATTGGGTGGAGCGCCACCCAATGCCGTTCTCTCTTTATAAGAGAGCTTGGAGAGGGATCACACATGCATGGTTCCTGCACTTCATGTATGGTGACTGATTTGATTCTGGTTCAATTGATTTTCTCTCTCTCCATCCCTCTCCCCCACTCTCTCTCTAACCTTTGCGTATTTGTGTAGAAAGGCATACATTTTACAAACCTTACAACCAAATTCAATCCTCTACTTGGTATGATCTCATTCAGATCACCAGAGTTATGAGATCACACCATGTAGAGGATTGACACTTACATTAAGTAGTGTAGAGTTATCTATTGAGACCTTACCAGGTGAAGAGCCCTACTAACCCTTTTAACTTTCTATTTCAATATTCAACAGAAACATTTACACCACCATGCCATGCTCTACTCACAAGTGGTGTGTTGCTTACAAGGCGAAAATGTATGTGTCATGCAACAATTGCAAGCTGTGCAATGCAAAACAACAAATGAAGAAGGGTGTGGAAGCTGCTAAATAAAGAATAACACCTGAATGGGCCTTAATTATGAAAACGGGTAACAATGCCAGTAAACTGTTGAATTCTGTGGATGTTTTGGTAAGCTAGCTATACTACATTTGTGTCTGGTAAAGTTAAAAAATAATTCTGTAAATAAGTGAGTGTTTCATTGTGTGTGCCAAAACACTCTGTGTGCCAAAACCTAGTGTGGTTGGTACACCAACCACACTTGGATATGGACTAGGACTACATGGACTAGGACTACACGGACTAGGACTACACGGACATGATTTGTGTTTTATATCTGTATGGTCCCTACATTCACTAGCTAGTATCATCCCGACATTGGCAATGGCAATTGAACCTTCAACCAGATGCTTGGTGATCATTAAATTTGTGATTTAGTTTTTGACAAGTCACCAAAATGTGTCTTTTTGCATTGGCTTTTTTGCATTTCTGGTATTTCTGTATTGATTCTTGCAAATTCCATACAGTATCTGCAGGGAAGTCATATTTCAGTTGTTGCAGTATGTATTTTAAGAGCATAGTATTCTGTTGTATTTATGGTTTTCATGATTTTGGGGGATACTATTTACTGTTTACGCATAGCCCTGGAATAGTGCAGATATTGGTAAATTTAGGTCTATTCGCATTAATAATTTATATTTTTACGGCTCTTACTTCTTCATTAAGCTGTCTGATAGTGCATGTCAAACATATATATATGTGATTACAGATGTCCAAATTCCAAGCAATTGGACAATACCCGCTTCTCCTGTTGGGGAAAAAGACCATGTCTGGCTTCTGAGCCGATATCCTTTCACCATTTTCATTTTCATCTGAAAAGGAAAAAGCTTCACTGGACATGCTGAAGACAATATTTACAAGTCTTCTGAAAGGTTTATACTGTATAATATAACAATTGTGATATGTCGTTTTTGCAGTAATTTTGCTATCAACCGTTATCATCTTATTCTAGGTTCTATACAGTCAGTGTTTAAATGGACTGCATTTATATATCCCTTTTTTAACCTACCAGCCACTCAAAGCTCTTTACAGTATAGTCTCACATTCACACATTCACACTATACACCAATGTCAGCCATGCAAGGAGCCACCTGACCACCAGGAGCAGTTAGGTTTAGGCATCTTGCTCAAGGATGCTTACATGTGGGCCAGCTCCAGGGCTGGAACCCATGAGCTTCCAGCTGGGAGTCCAACACCCAGACCACTAGACCATCCTGCCCCTAACATTTTAAAACATGTTCAGACTAGAAATTATCTATAGTGCCCACAATTAATTAGCACTGAAGACATAGTGTCATTGAATATATCAAATTAGGATTAGTGGCTGTAGTTTATTAGTATTATATTAGTTTCAGGCTCTGGGTGTTGAGTCTAGCTGTCTAACTTCTAGTATAATGGAAATAGCTGGTGTAAAATGCTCCAAGAAATCCAAACAGATTAGACATAGACTGATAGCAAATACCAATTACATAGTTTAACTTGGTTTGAATTTCCAGTGTTAATGTTATTTTTCAGTGTTAGACAAGTGGCAAAGCCAAGGTGAGCCACCAAGAGCTGATGGCTTCCACCATCTTACTGAGACTGATGACTCCCCCATAATAACTGGAACTGATGACCCCACCCCGCCTATTGATACTGATGACTCCCCTTCCCCCCAACTGTAATTGATGACCCCCCCCCCACCCAAATTGGAACTGATAACCCCCCCTCCCCTACTGAGGTTGATAACAAAACTGCCCCTAATAAAAACATTGATTAAATGATCCCCTGGTTGGGCAGCTTCCATTGGAGGGGGAAGCTGCCCAACCAGGGGATCATTTAATCAACCGACACCATCACCCTTTTCCTCACCGCCATTGATCTGCATTGTTCCCCACACCCAACCCTCTCTCTTCCCACCCTGTTTCCACACTCATAACAAAGAAAAGAAGGGCTATTATTAAAAAGACACCAGGTAATTGTTTGCTTCAGTGTTTACAAACATACAAATTAAAACTCATCCACCCATCTAGTCTTTGAGCTGATGCACAGACCTACACATACAGTACCTCTAAAATTCTAATCACATCACAATGATTAGCTATGTTACATTTACCTTTGTTAAATTGTTCTACATGCTGTTAAGTAAAGAAATTAACATAGCTTTTTTAACCCTCGTAATGTACTCAGAAATGTCGTATTTAGCCACCTGATTGTGTATGATTTGTGTGTTTTTCAATTGGCTTTGCTGTGTGTATTTATTTATTTATAAATTATTTCTTTATGTATTTGTGTTGTTTTTTTGTTCATTTTACCCTTCCTGTTGTCCTCGGGTTTCAAACACACACCTTGTTGTG
>JAODUG010003840.1:0-2500 GCA_027564795.1 Aphredoderus sayanus
CAGAGGACAACAGGAGGGTTAAAAGGCACGAAAAAACAAACAAATACATAAAGAAATAATTAATAAAGAAATAAATAAATACACACAGCAATGACAATTAAAAAACTCACAAAATCATTCACAATCAGATGGTGCCCTCTGATGGCATAATTTCATATAATTAAGGACATCATGAGGGTTAACCATACCTTGCATAAATCCTGTGGCCAGTCCTCATCTGCCTTCTCCAAGTAGCCGGGGATGATGAATTTCGTCTTCCTGTTTCCACCATAGTTTGACGCGTCGAGAATAGTTGGGTCAGGCTTTATCTCCTGTGGGGTTGAAAGTAAGATGGCTAAGAAGAGGTTCATCTTACTAAACTAACTGTTTGTTTTTCTTTACAGCAGGCGTAGAAGGTAATGGTTGAGTGTGAATAAAGTATTATCCCAGGGGTTCCCAACCTTTTCAGCTCCCAGCCCCCGAAATAACAGAGAGTCACAGCCACCCTCTAATCCCCGGAGGTGGTTGAAGTATAGCAGCCATAATGTTATTTTACAGTAATTTAATATAGGCTTGTAGCAGAATACATCAGTCAAAGTGTCAATGTCTAAACTCTAGTAACAATGCCTAAAATATGCTATTTATAAACTTTTTTTCTCTTTTTCTTCTGGGAATCATCTTGTGAGCCCTGCCAGCGTTCTCCAACCCTCACGTTGGGACCACATCTTTAGAGAGGCATTAGGCCTGTACACAACAGCTATTTGAGCGGATCAAACATTTCTTAGCATTGGTACTGGATGTCTTAAGACACCAAATAACTCCTCCGCAGTTCGCTGTGTGCGTTCTGAAAAAGTAATCCCACCCCTGGCTCCGTAAACACAAAAAAGTGGTGCAGACCGAACCACATAACACCATCCCAGCCTTCGCAATGCGTTTCTAATGTGTGGGGTTTGATGAGTTCGGAGTGGCGAGAAACGCCGACTATACCTTTAACCATCCTCAGACTTGCCTGGTAGTAACGGTTCTTCTGTGTGAAAAGCAGGAAGCGGGTGCCAATCACGTCGGGGCTCCACGGCAACCGCGAGACGGGCCTCTGGGGCGTGCCCCCCCAGGGGGCCAGGTCGGTGAAGCAGCCCAGGTTGTCGAAACACACCTCGCCACCTGGCAACATGGAGGTGGATCGCTCAGGCAAACAACCACATATTGCACACTGGCCAGACCATGCCCAGCTGACCCCAACAACCAATAAGAATAATAATAATAATAATAATAATAATAATAATAATAATAATAATAATAATAATAAATGACTTTCAACAGCCTTTCAAAAATCCCAAGGACACTGTACAACACAGTTCAAACAGAAACACATAATAAAACCAGAGCTACATTTAAACTAGGCTAGGCTTGTGTTAGGCATGATATGAAGAGGGCCTTGTACTGATATCGACATGTCAGACTAACTGGACTTGTCAAAGTAAAAAAACTCCAGCCAACAACAGAATGTGCACACTGATCCAACAATCCAACAGTTGGATTAATGCAGTAGCCTATTCATGACATTGTAAGCATGCTTGAGCAACAATAGCGTTAACCCATACCTTAACTTTAACTGTACTCAAGTCTGATAAAAATACATACTTCTAATATGCAAATATGCAACAACAAAAAAAGATAATATTTTGAGTCATCCTAAATTAAACGCAAATAAAACCCAACTTACCCTGCCCTGCACCAAACAGGCAACCAAGCAGGACAAACGTCCACGCCAGTGACATCTAGTAGACAAAAGGTAAAATTGCAATTATTTATTGTAACACAGATATAGCTTAAGAAATGAAACGAAACAAATACCATGTCAATTCAGCATTTTACAGTACCTTGAGCCCAGAGTGGAGACATTCTGTCCTAAAGCTCAGTGGTGTTTTATACCCCAGCCCTCACATAGATGGGAAACTAACAGGTGTGCAGGCAGATTATTATGTAATTCCAGGAAGCAGGTTATCATTTGTTTGCTTAAAGGTCACAAAGAGTGCAATACATGCATGTATTGTATATATGCAAGCAGAGGCTTATATGTCAGCCATAGTTCAAACATAGTTCAGCTTGAAGTGATATAGTTTGAGGCCCTTGGGGAAAAAACACCTATTGACATGTATGTATAGTACATGATTATGTAAATAATTTATTTTATCAGTAAATTATCATTTTTATTTTCTAACTTAATTAATAAGATGTCATTCTAGCAATAATTTTTCTACACAATCAATAGACATTCCGGGACCAAATATACATCAATATAAGTGAAATCACAAAATATATTACACTTTGTAATTGTACATCAATTACCAAATGACAATATAAATAAACGTGTTATTCTCCATATACTACACATTCAATTCTTTAAATTATTATCCAATTGAATCCTGTTCCTAGCATGTCCAACAGATGGCAGTAGAGAGAATGCAGCAGTAGTTTTTTTTCCCACAGAGACAGCCACTCTATACTTCAAAAGCGATAT
>JAODUG010003840.1:5000-10979 GCA_027564795.1 Aphredoderus sayanus
ACATTATTTAATATTTGTCTCTTTTAATTGACTTTTCCTAATGCGGATGTACAAATTCACTAGATGGTTAATATTAATCATTTGTTGACATCTCAGATTAACAATTCATCAGAAGTCCTGTATGTGGTGGTTTTTGCCCAAGTGAGGGCTCTTGTTTTCTTCAACAAGAACATTACACTTTCAAATGAAATATTTAGAATCTGACAAACTGACATGATATTTCATAAGAATGTGGTAGTGATTTTCACCGCATGCCTTTTTCAGCTTTTTAATTAAGATGCATTAGATGTACTGCTGTTATCAGAATATCTTGCGGAGTTATTTCTTTTTTATAAAACAGATAGAAAATATACAGTAAACTATAGAGAATTGTCAGTCTTCAGAAAAGCCTGACTTAATAAATATTTTTTACTCTTTATGTATTTTTTATTCAAATAGGTAAAGTGTTTTTTTTAGATGTGATGAAAAACATGATTAATCACATAACTACAATCAACTGTGCTGCAGTACCAGAGGTGGTGTCAGACTGCAGAATCCTGTCAGAATATTTAACCTCAAATTCAACCAATTTCGTCTGTCTCTGCGTTCCCTGTGTATTCTCCAAGGTAATCGTTATCACTTGTCTGGGTTACATAGGTTTTTCCACACAGTGCCTTTATCCACAGTGAATGTGCTTCGACTCCTCTCAGCTCCTGTAGTTTTGGAGTGTGGGTAAACACATAAGGGTCTGACGGGATTTCTTCCCTGCAGACGAATATCGATTGTTCTTTGTGGTACGGAGGAGAATAGCAGATACTGTGACCACTTTAGCTTACTCCACAAACAAGACATCTCTCTGTGGCTATAGATCTCTGTCTGGAGAATACTGTAGCTGCTCTCCAGAAGAACCAAGCTGGACTGCTGCTCAAACTGATTGCTTTTACTGTTTGCGTTTTAAAGGTTCCTCTTTTGTCAAGGGGTTAGAAAACATTTCTAGCTTATACACATTTACTTTTAAAAGATATTTTAAAATCTATCGTTTAAGATGTTTATTGTTATTTGTAGTTTACTTTAATAAAATCTATAATAATTCGTAGTTTCTGGCTCAGAATAATGGTGGTTATATATCCTTGTACAGACCTAATCATTTATATTGTTTCTTGGGAATCAGTGGCATCACTTATAAGTAGTCTCTCAAATATAGAGCTGTTATGAGTCTGACACTTCTAAATCTCCATTAAGTCAGCGTAAAAGCTTTTGCGGCAATAAGCGGGCAGATTGCCGTGCCGATAAAGCCTTGTTTGTGACATGGCACTCTTTATATAACGCTGGCATTGCTTGCGGACAACGCCGGACGCAGCTTCTGAGAATTCCTGCTGTGTCATCGGATAGCCCGCGGCGACAACTCGGCCTGTAGGTCAAACATATCACTCGCCAGACTGGGAACATCTCTATCTCTCCATCTATACACCATCCCCTCCCCGTCCCTGCCCCCTCCACCACCAACTCCTCCACCTCCGCCCGTCCTTCTCCGGTCCTTATGTCCACCTTGCATAACCATCGCCATGGAGGTGAGGCAGGGTTTCCATGGCACTGTGGTCATGTTGGGAGAACACTGTGCCTTGGCCTGTGTCATGCTAACATGCTGTCAGTTTGGAGATTAGAGGTGTTGGAGGGACGTTGTACCATTTTGTCGAATGTCAGAAGACATTTCATAAAAAGGAATCCTTTAATTGGTTCTTTAATGAGACAAAGCAGGCTACACCAGGAAAAAAAGCTTGTTTTTTTTGTTTGTTATAACAACTGCACTCTTACATACATTTTTTTACAGTCATGGACTCCCTTTGTATAACACCACACAAATCTATATATTCAATGGCTTTTTATGAGTTTAACTTGTGAGTTTAACTTTAAAAAAGGCTGTCGATATTCTGTTATACCGTAAAGTGTGTGTACATTCTGTCAAATGAATGCTATTTTTACTTTCTTAGACTACGCACCGTGTATTAGCCTTGCCCTGACAAGTTGACCTTTGACCTTCCAAGGTGAGTGGAATTCACAACAAAGATTAAAATTCCTAAAGGAGGCACTCAAAGTACCTCAACCTATAGGACCTCTGCTCTTCAAGAACATGCTTTTCTCATCTTTAAAGTATGTTTTTCATATATTGTTTGTTTTTTTGTCACATACAAAACAAAAAAAAGTCCATTATGTACAGCATCGATTTCCTCCACATCATAATAGGTCCCAATTCCGTCCAAAACAAAATCACATGACTTCCTTTTTTGTGGAAATATGTCCAGTTAATCATCCGTGTTTTGTAGTTTGTTTTTGTTTTGTTGTTGTTGTTTTTTTTACCCTTGATTCCTAAATGTATCGTAATCATGCAGTTAAAAACATGGAAAGAAAATAACAGCGGATAGTCTTTAGAAATCATTGAAAACGGTTGGTCGGTTGGCAACAACGTCTCAGCACATTGGAGAGAGTTCTTGGTGGTGGTCCATATGTTGACATGCCTCTATGCTCTGTTTCCTCTGAGGTTTACTCCAGGTGCGTAGTACCATCTATGCCAGGTTGGGTCTGCCAGTCTCTGGTAGTGCAGGACAACAGCCAGTCAGTCTAAAAGGGTATACGCTTCTCGATTAACCATGAGCTACTCTCGCGGTTGAGACCCGGCGTCTAAAGAACGGCCCATTGCTGCTGTTGTGAGCACTGAAGGGACTGGCGTTGTTCTCTACTCGTCCTGCTACGGCACTCATAGTTGGGCTCACACCGTTCTCTACCCATAACCCTACAGTCAGTTAGCTTCGGGGGGTGCTGGGGCTGAATCTCGGGGTTCGAGGATGGGGTGTTTGTGTGTACCTTTTTTTAAATGAAGAGTGACTTGAAAGGTGAAAATGGTGGGCCAACTGGGGAGACGACACCAGCATGCTCGGACCTGGTTGGTCGGTCGGGTCTGGGAGTGGTTTTAAAGGGAGGGGCGTGGTTGGGAAGTGGGGGGTAGGGTTCCGGCAGGTCCACCGCATACTGGCAGAGGCTGAGGGGGGTGGGGGGGTATTCATACGGGTCGGTCCACTGCGTACTGGCAGGGGCTGAGGTTGGACACGGGGTTCTGCACCGCCGGGTAGGCAAAGTTAGCGTGCTGCTTGGCCTTGAGCCGCAGGCTGGCCAGGCTGGAGCTGCAGGTGTCTCTGTACATGTAGGGCCCCGCCCCGCCGCCGTAGGGGCAGGCGGCCGCCGTCACCGCCACCGAGTTCAGCGCCGCCGCCACCGGCCCGTTCAGGTTGCCCAGGTTACCCAGGTTGTTGAGGCCTCCCCCTCCCCCCCCTCCTCCGCCTCCGCCGCCGCCCCCGCCGCCGCCGCCGGGCAGCCCCGTCACGCCCGGCGGCACCATGCCGGGGGGCGCGGCCATGTTCATGGAGGGGAGGGAGCTGGGCGGGGAGAACATGGGCTGCGAGGACAGCGGGCTGACATTCATGGAGTTGAAGAAGGGGAAGGTCTTGGCGGACAGCGGGCTGCCGGCCAGGCTCTTGGTGGCCCAGTTGTTGTAGGAGTAGCCCGCGTACATGTCGTCGTACGGCTGCATCAGGCCGTTGAACTGGCCGCCGAAGCCGCTCTTGCACAGCTCCGCCTGCTGGTTGCGCTCACGCTTGCGCCACTTGGCACGGCGGTTCTTGAACCACACCTGGGGAGGAGGAGGCGAGGGAGGAGGGGGAGGAAGGGGAGGGGGAGAGGGGGAGGAGGAGGAGGAGGAGGAGGAGGAGAAAAAGAGAACAAGTGTGAGTGTATGTATTGATGTACGTATGTAGGTCTGGGGTTCGTTTTATCCAGTTTCCGTTACTAGTATTAACCCTCCTGTTGTCCTCCAGCCATAGGCTCCCATTGTACCAGACCCCCTCACTTTAAAAAAGAATCGTTTGGACCCCCCATGTTAAACTTCAGCACATCAGTCTGTCCACTCAGCGTTCAGTTCAGTGATGCATCATCACATCCACTCCACTCAATAATTAAGAGAATGCCCAACTCAGTGGAACTCCATGACATGTTTTCATTGTTACCTAGCTAGAGTACGCAAGCAAGCAATACAAGGTTGCAAAGTCGGTGGCTACACAATATATTTATTTGCTGTCACCTCAAACCTTATTGTTTTGATACACACTTCTATATTAATGCTATAACATTAGATTGATGGTAAAGTCATCAATTTAGCTAGTTTCCCTTGTTTTGTTAATTTAACGTTACAGTAGATTGGTCCGCCCCCCACAATATAAATATTTCCAACACCGATGCCTGCGGGTCAAACTGACCCAATACACTACCTCTTTGTGGCAGATAGAGGGCACCAATCCTAATTCTACATCTTACACAGACATATGATGTGCACTGCCGGCACAACAAGGTGTGAGTTTGAAACCCGAGGACAACAGGAGGGTTAAAAGGCACGAAAAAACAAACATTCAAACAAACAAATAAATGAATAAATAAATAAATACAAACAGCACTGACACTAAAGAGATCTATACAATCAGACACAAGCAGGTGGCGCCATCTGCTGGCAGGAACCAATAGTGCGATTGAAACCCGAGGACAACAGGAGGGTTAAAAGGCACACAAAAACAAACATACATACATAAATAAATAAATTTTCTTGCTCAAGGATGCTTACAGATACGCCAGGCATTTCTGGAATCAAACCCACAACCTTGCAGACTACTGTATGTGCTGCTCCTATTGTTCACGTGTAGCTAGAATTTTGAAAGACATAATGATCCCAGAAGCTAAGTTGAAGTGTATCATCAAACAGTCATATTAGGCAAGGCTTATTAAAACTAATCATTCACTTATTTGAATAGTGAGTTCCCAAAGAAAGAAATATCAGGGGCTGGCAATCTTCACATTTGTCATTTTAAGGTCCTTTATTTGGAGGATATGAGGTGGATTAAAGCTAAATCTAAATCAAGGGTTTTTTAATTCATTTTAAAAATAATTAATAGACTTTTGATAGGAGAAACTTTTCCCCACTCTGAAAAGGACAAAAACTTTGAACTCAACATATCAACCTAATAGAGAGAAAACAGAAAGACGGTATAGTTAAAAAGATTCAGCATCTCCTTCATATTCGTTATTTATGTCTTCATCTTCTGCTACGCTAGACGCTATATTTGGCTTTCAGCGGTCTCTCTTATGTTGTGAATGTGTCTCAGTGCCTGCGAGCTGGCACCGGTGGCTGCATCTGTTATGATAGTAATAGAATGAGGGTGGCCATTAATGTTAGAGCATGGCGAGAATGACTGAGAGTTTTCCGAGCCCCTGCGTGACTGGGAGGGGAAACCCCACGCGCTGTCGTCTACAGCGTGACCCCTGCCGTTGTGAATGTTAAGGAACAGCCTGAATGTCAAGGTCATCATCCGCCACCTGGTTGTAGAGACGCCAGTCTGGGATTCTTTTAGAGGAATTCATACCCGCCATGCTATCGTGTAAAAAAAGCACAGGCTGGCATATTTTGTGTCCGTGTTTATATTGTATTTTCTCTACACGGGGAATTGACTCAGGTTTCTCTTTGCACCCTGACCAATACTGCAATAGCATCCTCCCAGTCGCACAAGGCAGGTGAAGTGTCGGCCGGCGCTCCGGTACCTGGGGGGGGCAGCGGCGGCGGGGACGGGGGGGGTTCAAAAGGCCACAGGTGGACATTAGAAGCCCTGGCAGTGTGCGCTCTGTTGTCCTTTGGAAATAACAACCGAGCGCGCCTGCTATGTGACCTTTCTGCCAGCCAACGTTAATGTGAGCCATCGCTTGTCAGAGTACGGGCCAGCCCATTGTATTGCCGTCCGTCAGAATGCGACACCCCCCCTGCCCGTTATAGACCCCTGCCCAGCCGCTGCCCGGGGGTTGTCACTGAGAGAGAGAGAGAGAGAGAGAGGGAGAGAGAGGGAGAGAGAGAAAGAGGGAGAGAGAGGGAGAGAGAGAAAGAGGGAGAGAGAGAGAGAGAGAGAGAGG